>JALBCR010002085.1:0-156734 GCA_030710515.1 Abscondita cerata
CGGTATTACTTCGTTCCAGTTACGTATTGCTGAAAATGTTCGTCCCCATAAAGAGTCGCAGATTAATTAATCGTGAACTTCTATAAGATTGATGGTTAGTGTAAGACGCACACGTGTGGTTATCATTAAGATATTGAGCATTATAATATTGAAATCTGTGCGGAATTGCAGTGCTGTGAGAATTTGTTACTAAAACTAATTTCTACTGGGAATTGTATAACGATGGCATATTAGTAAGTGATTGATTGATCGCCAGTTCTTCTTCCATGTTTTCGTACACAATATGCGTATCTTAAAAGCCCTTGTGTGATGCAACAACAGTTACTTTTGTAATCTTTATATTTTCGCGTATTAATAAGATCCATTGATTTGAAATTCAAATTTTGCAAAGTGGGCATTCCAGAAACCACAAAATTTGTAAGTCTATTATAGAAGAGTTACGTATTGGTTGCCTATCAATAGCTCGAGGATCATGTATATATTAGCATACATATTGGACTTCGACCTTCTCTATTGCAACGTAAGGATTCAAAAAGCTTTTGGAAAATTATTCAGTTCTATGTTAGTTCTTTTATGTAGATCTATACAAATTGAATACATAGCTATTTAGTAAAGCAACACGTCGCAATGGTATCGATCCTTTACGAATTCGGTTTCGAATAATTTTTCAGATAGTTTATGTTACATTAGATTTTTATTCGGTTCTCGTTTCAAATTAAAATATTATTTTGCAGTTATTTATTTAAGATTGCAAACATGTTTTTTAAAGCGTAATAACAAGCGTGCTTTAAAAAATTATCGTAATTATATCAAAATTAAGAGGGAAAATTATTTATGTACATGTTGAAATGTTACATCATTAATTGTGATACCTTCTGCTACTACTAAAATCTATAAGTAAAATACACTTGTGACGTTTGATTGATTTTCTAATCAAAATTTAATTCAATTTAAACTTTTAACTTAGAATTTATATTTAGAAAATGTAATGAAACTAATATTTATAACATTTTTTATGTTTGTAAAAATAGGAAAAAAAATCTACTTGAAATTTAATCGTATAACATTTGAACATTACAATAAAAGCATGATTCTAAAAGAATGTGTATTATATGATCGTGAACGTGTTATTAAATTTTAAACTTTATTAGTGGCATACTGCAGTTTCAGCGTTCAAGTGCAGTCGAATTTATGTTAATCTTCTTGAAATTTTATTAACTTCTTTAGGAGTTGCTCGAACATCAAATTTAGTAATATTGAATTGTGAAAGAATCTGTAATTTATTTACAGCTCCGCCTTCGCGGTTACGGTTTTGTTTAAGGGCCAGTTTCGTAATCAAACTTCATTTTTAATGCAGGTTCTTATTTCACTCAGATTCTAAGTATAAGTCCTTTATTTGTCTGTTTTTTAAGTTTCTTTCATTGTTAAAAACTTAAGCCTATTATGTGCTCTAAAGCAACTTAGTCGGCAGATATGTAATCAGTTACAAAAGTCCATTCTTCGATTGTTATTACCAACCATGCGTTGGATTAAACACAATTTCGAATCGCCTGCTGTCAATTCACAAAAGATTGTACAATTGCAAACAATCGGTTACTCTTTATGACAATCACAAATATATATCTAAAAATACTTTGTTTTAATTGAATATTTTATCATTAATGCTTAACAGTATTAGAGATAAAAACAAAATTAACAATTGACCATTTATTTTTACGGTAAATTTTATTTCGTTAGTAGTAGAGGTTTCGACATTTTTTCTAGTAATTTAATAAACCGCAAGTTTAATATTGATTCATAAATTGGTATGTAAATGATAATGTAATGGTAGATTCGTTAATCTTGACGTAGTATTTGCTTCGATAGCAAAATCACCCTAAACGTGTCAATATCCCATAACGGTGTCGACACCTCAAGTCATTTCATATACTGGATTAATCAAATTGAATAGAAATCTCCAAAATTGTTTTCAATTTGATGAATCCAGTACATGGTAACTGTCTATGGAAACATCTCTTTTACTGGGTTATGAAGCACACACGATGCTTTGAAATTCAAGCTATTCCGAATGATTTTTGTAGAATAGCATTCTAGCTACTCTACACTGATGAGCCTCAAATAAGACGATACACGTGTATGTGGATGTCGTTTGTGATTCTTCTGCAATTATCACTTTTTACTGGTTTATTCGGTTGGCAGAAGGAATTAGATATGTTCCGTTAAAAATGCGTATAGATGTTGATGAATTCTTTATTCCATTTAAACAATATATTAATTAAACAATTATTATATTCTTAACAGATTTTTGGCGGATAAATGACATGTATTAAAGGTTTTAAAGGTTTTTGTTTGGACAGATTTGTTTGAATACCACTATTTCGAAAATGTTATCAGTTTCATATCACAATTTAAGTTGTTGTCACTGAAAGTGGGGTGCCCAAAACAAGAAAAAGAGACAGAATATACAGTTGACAAGGAGATGCTGCTATGTTAAAATGCATTTTTTTAAATATTAATTTGTGTTTGAAAATGTATGTTTTCATAGATGTCCACTTTTTTAAGTCTCTTAGTTGAGGTATATTGCTATAAGAAAAATGTGTAACAGAAAATCTTACTTTCAATAAAAACCGTTTCTGTATAACTGAATTTCTTGCTGATTTTCTAATTCTAGATAATTAATCAAGTTTTGAGTATTTTACCGTTAAAATTTTTGTTTTGAAAACTTTTTTATTTGTAGAACCTCGGAAAAAATCCATCAGTATTATTTATTAAGTTACGATTTGTTTAAACGTACATTCAGATGCAAAATTTATTCCTCTCAGAATTTTATCAATGCTTTTTTGTAACTTATAGTAACGTGTTTGATTAGAGGGAAATCATGAGAAACAATTAATTTATTTAAGTACTTCTGGAAATGCCTGGTTTTAGCTTTATCATTTGCACTTCATTTATACTTTATTGTTTATTGATAATTCCATAAACAAACATGGAAGTTTTTGATTGCCATCAATTTATTTGTATTTAAATTCACAACAAGAAGAAGAATCATATTCAGGAAAGGTGACAACTGCGTCATCACTTTTGCTTGCATAAATCAAAGTGAGAAGACAATCTTATACGAGTAATTCTCCATCTTTATCTTTTATTTTAGAAGTTAAATATAAGATGTTTACATTTGTCTGTACTAATTACATAAAGTTGTGATGCAACTGTGTTCTTTTCCGAGTACGAGTTCTTTTGAAGGACTATTCCAAGAAATGTGTTTAGATAAGTAAATAAACTATTATGATCAATACGAACAAGTTCAACCAGAATTGGAATTGACATCTGCCTGAAGAGATAAGTTAGTATGTACAACGTTGCATATTAATAATCCTTTTTTGTTGATGTTTAGCTCATTAAATTTAAAAGTTTCAATTTTTCTAAATTGCTTAAAAGAGTGTGCACAATTTTGTTTCTCTAGGAACGTCCCTAATATTCTGGTACCAAGCACAATTTCAACGTTAACAAGTAAATACGATAGATGATTATGGTTCTAACAAGCCGGCGTCACAGCGTACAGATCCAGAAAATTAATAAAATTAATGTTTCTTCAAAATACGGAAACCAGTTGCATATTTAGACTTTCCGGACTAGTCTAAATGGTATTTATATCTCCAATCTTAAAATCAACAACTAAACAGTGGAGAACTATGGTTTTAATAAGACTGTATCACAGTTCACCGATGCACAAAATCAATACAATGAGTTCTACAATGTTTTTTCAAGATATGGTATTCTATTCGATCTTCAGACTCTAAAGGCTTGCCTACATGGAATTTCTTGTGGGTTTACCTTTAGTCTATAGTATGAAATGTTTTTGAGGATGATGCACAATTTGCAATAGAGGCGGTAACTCGCGAAAGAGGGTCGTTAAAGAAAATTATGAACTTTGTTAGACGATTGTTGCTATTGCAAGATCTACTTCGCTGCTAAATTACAGGGCGATGGTATTCGCTAATATAAGTTCTACTACTTGTTCTACCTTAAAAAAAACATTCTTCTGCATTGTAAAAAATAATAAAACTTTACTCTTGAGTAAAATTCACACCTCGTATATAGCTTAAACAAATTGATATCTGACGGTTGCATTTTAAGTTTTGGACCATGTAGAACTTTTCATCAAGAATATTTATTTTCAAAAACGATAAAAATTTTTTCCATATGGTTTCAAATTAAGTAGACACACTGTATAATACCACTATAAATGATCAATATAGCAATTTATTCAATTGTTTCTCTTTGTTTGGGAATCGAGTATTTATTGAACATTGATAATTAATTTCAATAATGTCATTTTATATCGGTTTTATAAACTACATTAATACCTACACTCATCAAAATGTTATCTTTTAATACTTAAAAATTTAGATGAATACTTATTTTCATAGCATCCTGCCAAACTTTCCATTCACAATGTGATTGGAGCAAAATTAATTGAAACTGGAGCATAATGGTTAATGATACACAAAAAGAACAATGTAAATTAAGCTTAGCGGTTACGTCACAATATCGATTAGTAAATACACTGATAAATGAAAACATTTATATATGTGGTAGTTTATATAAAAATCGACTTGATTCGTATGAATTTTTTATCACACAAGTTATGTATGTGGCGTTACTGATATATGAAAGCTTATTTATTCACGAAAATCATAAATAAAGGTTATTGAAAGATAATTTGAAATATGGAAACATCCAAAAGATTGGGGGATCGAATCTGTTGACATGAAATGTGCGCAAATGCTTTCCTGGCAACGATGATTGATATCTCTGCAATAATTACAGTTGCTTCAAAGTAGACAATATATTTGGACTGTAATCATTTATATAAAATAAATGAACATATTATGATAATTAATGCATTAATATGTTTACGTTGCAGGTGTAGTTTTAATTTTCAGTTTGATTGAACGAGACTTGTTAGGCAGGAAGATGAATGGTTGTAATATTAAATTAGGGTAGAACAAAACAAAAGCCATAATAAAATAATGTTTACATTTTTATAAAATCGGCAACTACACTGGGATATGGTACTTTAATAGTGTAATGGTTTACTAGTTATAATGATTATATAAAAACTAACATTACTTATCTATCTAACATACGTCTATGAAAATGTACATCATGTAGACGTACTCCATTGAGAAATACAAGTTACACACGTACAATTGGCCCGTCCATATAACTACATATATAGAATATCTTTAGACAGTATGATTCATTAACAATGGGAAATCCGGAAACTGGAGCTACTATACGTCAAATGGCGTCTATTGGTGCAAACATGCCTTATCCGACAGTTGATGTTTTCGGAAATACAGGGTGTTAGAAGTTGTAATTTTAATTCGTTTTCTTGCCATTAATCTGAAAATATCTGAGTTAGAAACTTAAAATTTGGTGACGTTATGTTTTTTTAGATGACAAATAAGATACGTGTTGCAATTTTCGCGTTGCTCATAGATGGCGCTACTTACCACTAATTTCGCCGACATTTAGAGTACTAACTTATCATACTGTATGTATAAAATCCAATTTAATTGAAAATTTAAAAGAGCAATTACTTCTACATAAATTATGTATTCTTGTTTCATATCGATATCTTGATCCGTTTTGAGAAACATTGAAAGCAATTTAGACGCTTCAAAATAGAACTTAATTACGTCATGTACTAAACTAAAATGATGATTCTGATGTTCTACAAGCTTTGAACCTTCCGCAGGAATATATTTTAATTGAATCATTTTGTTTTCTTGATATACTCTAAAATTGCCCTGTGGCGAGATAACCCTCTTTGATACTAGCCCACTCCTTTCTGAAATAAATATTGCAAACTGTCCCGTAAAACGCACTTGTAGTAGCTTATACAGTCGTTTTTTTAAATTAATATACACACTGAATGATTTTTGATCGCTTCTAACGTTGTTTTATCATTCTTTGTAGTTTTACAATAAAAAAAGTCAATATTTATATGTAGTATGTATAATGGTTAACGTACACTATGTATTAAATACATGTATACTATAAAACTAACACATAATGTATTAAACTAATTTTTAAGATGATAAACATGTTTATATGTAGTATATAGTACATATGTATATATCAATTGAAATAATCCGTAATTTTTTTTGCATTGCACTTTATTTAAAATTGAATTTTCCAGTTTTCTTTGAATTAAATCAAATTGTTTCTTAATATTGCTTTCAAAATCATTCAATTCTAAATAAACAGATATGGTTTTTATTGCAGTAAATACTTGTTGAGTTGTTGGAGGTTCAAGAACATCATGTTCTTCTTCCTCTTCTTTTTCTTCGGATCTTTCTTGCTCTTCGTTTTTTTGGCTTCATGAGATTTAACAGCGGCAGTTATTTCAGTTTTTGAAGGATATTCGCAAGTTACTAAATCATCATCAACACTCTGAAATTTAGAGCTACTGTGTTGAACGATTAATTTAAGAGCCTGTTCATAATAGCCCAGTCGTGTAAGGTACACGTTTTCTAATTCTTTATTGTGTAGTAACCACTGAGCTAAGGGTATGTCATCATCTTCCTCAAATTCTGAATTAGGGTACAAGTCAGCATGACGGTAACAATTTACGATTGTTCTTTGTGAAACGCGTTTCCACAAAGAAAAGTAGAATTTCTGGCCATTATCTACAACAATTATCATTTTGCATAAAAATTGTTTTTTATAATGTTGTTTAAGAGAAGCGATGATACCTTGATCTATAGGTTGCAAAATCGCTGTTGAATTTGGAGGAAAAAAAATCAATTTTATAGAACGTAAGTTTTCAATTAAATTAAAGAATGTGCAGGACAATAAGAAGAATGATTTTTCTTTTTGTTTTGCAGATTAAAATCCTAGTTTCTTATTTCTTGCTCAAAAATATCCGATGTTACCCATGCCTTCTTGTTGGATGTGTAATTAACCGGTAATACTTGTCAATTTTTAAACCATCGAGGCGTTTTTGATTTACCAATGACCAGTAATTTTCTCTTTTCTGTGCCACTCATATTAGCACACACAAAAACTGTAATTCTTTCTTGACTTTTTCTTACTGCCATGGCATTTCTTTTTGAAATTTAAGAGTTTGGTTTGGTGTAAGTTTGTAAAACAGCCCCGTCTCATCTCTATTAAAAATATCCTTATATGAATAATCGATACGAATTAAGGGCCAAACATTAGCAAACCAGTCCCTTGTTGTCTGTTCAGAAACACTTCCAGCTTCTCCATGCACTTTACTTGAAGAAATGTGATACCTTTTTTTGAAGCGGTCAATCCTACTTTTCGAGCACACGGATGCTTCATTATTAGGAGACAACAATTATGAAAATTCTTCTGCTTTTTCTTGTTATATTGGTCCACTTATCGGTACGTTTTGACTACGCTTTTGTTTAAACCACTCAAGTAAGGTTTTGGAAACGTTTGAATTTAAAGTTAATTTAAGTTTAACCCTATTTTTCGGAATAGTGGAAACCGTTGAACTGGACAACTTGTACTTTCGACATATGTAAGCATTAGAAGGGCCACAGCAAATAAGATCCACTATTTTTACTTTTTGCTCTAACCAAAGGGAAGTTCTAGAATGAGGTTAAGGCATTGTTACAGTGAACACTAATAAGCAATAACGATGATTAAATGTAAAATTGTATAGATACATTAAATCATCTGGAAACGCAACCCTGCGAGTTACGACAAGTTTGTTGTATGCGCTATAATAGAAGCTATCCGCCATATGAACGATAAAATCCTTGTTGTAACCGCAGCCGTCAATAATTTTCTTCGCATATTTAAATTTGTTCGTTATAAGTACAGTTATTCAGCAACTTAAGAAAAATAAAATGCTTCTTATAAACGAGTTCCTTATATCCAAACTTAAAATACGTTGAATTATTATTCGTTACTTAAGAAAATGTTCGTTAAAACCGAACGCTCGCTATAAGCTGTGCTCGTTATAAGCGGACTCGACTGTACGTTCAAATGTGAAAACTAAAGGTAGTATTAGACACAGCCAGCTTTGCTGCGCAATTATTTGGTAGCGGCTGCAAAAGTTGTGCATCGTGTTCACATGCCAGTCGAAAGTATCACAAGTATCTTAAAAGATGTTTTAGAAGTAGTTTTAAAATTAATTTTAAATTTGAACTATTCATCACTACGTTTATACTCAAAAATACTTAAGTAACTGCAAAGTAACTTTGTATTTAAAGACAAATTTAATTGCATATTTAAACATCGTCAGGTGTATTATTAATGTGATAAGTAATTTTTACTAAAACTAGTTTTAAAGATAGATTTAAAAACATTGAGTGAATACGGCTCTTATAATTTTAAAATACTATATTTTATATAATATAAATTAGACTTACTTGAAGTTATGGAAATTCAAAAATTAATTAAAAAATATTCAGATTTCGTTATCTAAGATTGTTAATTTCATTTCACTTTATCAAATATTAATTTTATTTGTAAGAATTTTTAAATTTTTTTTGTCCTTTGTAATCGATTTCATATAATTTTAGAATAATTGTATAGAGAATTGTCTGATAATAAGGATATGATGATAGTTCAGCGCATATTCGATGAATAAAAGTTCATCTTATGAATTCACAAAGTCTGTCTGTCTGTCTGTCTGTCTGTCTGTCTGGATGTCCGTAGCTTTTTTCCTGTTGACATTTTTGAAAATTTTCTTTCAGTTCTATAGAACATCAAAATCTAAGACATTTTTGCTTCGATCATTTTTGTCTATCTCATCGGCAAAGTGGTCAAATCGGCTCCCGAAAAAAATTTTAAAAAAATTTTATAAATTTTTAAGCTAAATAAGCAGTTCTTTTGTTCATCCCGGCAATGCAAGCTTGGGCATTCCCAACTGGTTTTTAATTGAAGAGATTCATTTTTCTAGTATGTATTATTTTTACCATAATATTTATCACTCAGAAATACAGATAACATTTGCTAAAATGACCATATTATTTTTTTGTAGCAACTAAATCAACATAATTGGGTGTTTTCATTGAATTTATATTTAAGAAAATTATACTTAATTGTGTAGTCATAAACGTAAAAGGAAGCTCCAGTACCACAAAAAATATATAATGTGTTCAAATTAAATATTTTTTAGTGAGTTACATAATATTTTATAAGATGGAGATGAATGATTAAGATTATTCAAATTTTGTTCACGATAGATAATCAAATTTAGTTTTTTTCTTAAGTTTTTAAGAAAAACTAAATTTGATTAATCATTCATCTCCATCTTATAAAATATTACGTAACTCACTAAAAAAATATTTAATTCTGTAATTTACGCACTTGTTAAAGACTGAAGTGTAAGTTCTAGATAAAAAGGTATCAAAAACATGTTTTTCCGAAACTTTAGCTAACTATAAGTGAAAATGGTATAATTCAGTTTCATCATCAGATATTATTGAATAATTTTGATTAACGCAATGGCGTAAAATTTAGTTTCACATTAAAAATAATATTAGTAATAGATCTATCCTTACAATTTATGTGCGTGTAGACGTTGGTGCATTTTGGGAAAATGTTCTTGATTTTGCATTTGTTGAAGAACCAGTTTATGAGTAGATGTTTTTTTTGTCCATAATAAGTAATAGAACCTCTTGAATTTGGATCGGTTATTTTTAAAATTAAATACACATTTTAAAAAATACACAATGATTTAAAATTTTTTTACAACTGACGAACGTTTTTTACACATTTTATAAAAAGTTGAAAAATACCGAATTCAAGTTTTATAATCAACAATAATGTCAATTCAAATTTTTTAAGTATAAAGAAAAGGAAATATGCAGATTAAGATAATATATTATAATACATTTGTACACTGTGTAGAATTTACTTCCAAATTAACGACTATCCTATTTTCGGCTTTGTATGCTTGTAATTTTAATTTTTGTGATAACGATTCCAATTCGATTGTTTTGCCAATTCAGATTTAGTAAACCGTACCTATCGATTATAATACACCTTTTGAAACTGCCGTCAATACCACACCAAACTAAATATTTCAGGAAAAACGTACGCCGGAGATATCATCTTAACGATTATTTCATTATTTATCGTTTTATAACATTACAAAACAGTGTATTTTTTCTTTATTTCGTTCAAGTCTAACATTGTAATCTGGGAAGTACCATCTCTTTTCCATATTTATTTCTGTTATTTTTAGTTGCATACGTTCAACCATTTTATCGGTTTTGAAGCGTCGAAATTTCAAAAACTTTTTGTTTACGTTGTTTAGTGGTTGCTTTTGGTATATTACATAAATTTATTGAATTTTCACGTGTGACTTGGTGGACTAGTTAAAATACATTCGATGACATTTTTGATAATACAGTGGTCATATATATTATGTTTATTGTGTATACTTCGTCGTTTTTATCACGAACTAACTAACAATTAACAAATTTTGTAGGTGAGCTATAAAACAAAAATCTGAAAAAGATCGGTTTAGTTTTAAAACCATTTCAACAGCTCCTGTCAGTTTACAGATAACACCTTGTTAACGAAACAGTTTAGTATATATTTAAAATTATTGCTAGGTAGGACTCGAGAATGATAACATACATAATTTTTTTTTTATGAATAATGACTACCTACTTCTCTAAAATTAAATAAATACAGTTATATATATATATATATATCAATTTTATAACAATCTGTTACATTCTATTCAACCAGAATTACTTGAATGAATGAACTAAATTAAAATATTACACCTCTGCGTGGTGCATCTGACTTGCCCCTTACCTATTCCTTCTTTTCCTTATGTAAGGAAAATCCTCAAAATCTGTATTATGCAGTGCGGAAATTTATGCAAATTTGCCAGGTAGTTCAGAGTAGTTCATTCTACCTTCTCAGAACAACAAGGCACTGAAGTTGCCGGATATAAAATGTTTACACAAATGCGGTGTACATTGTCAAATGCAAGTCTTTGAAAGTAATACATTAGAGTTAAAATTTTCTTGTATTATCCATATTGTTCGACCCAATCGAAAAAAAGAATCATCTCATGTGCAAGTTGAGCTCGCACATAAGTATAGAGAAATAAGAACTTAATTCTGAAACCTTTTGTAAGTTGGATGTGTCTGAAAAGAAAATTGAATAACCATCTTTATCATTTTAGATCAGGATATATTTGTGACTTATTTTCCTCTTACCCGAAACAAAGTTTTTTGTAGAAGGATATAAGGTCGGGTTATTTGTTGCATTATGTGGCCTCGATTTTGTGGTGAGTAAATCAATTTCTATTATACCGAGCACGCTTTTCCAATCTGCTTAATATATAAAGTTTTATGATACGCACCAACGGTTATGCATTCCTTTTTTACATTTAAAGCTATTAAGAATTTATGTATTTTAAGGACTACTTTAATATTTATGTCGGTTATAAGGATGTATAAAAATTACCCGATTTAAATTATGTCAAAATAAGCATGCATCGTAGATTTTAACTTATTTGTAGATGCAAAAAATTCAGCAAGCTTCACAAAACTATAGAGTTCGTTGTTGTCATAAAAGTAAGATGCGGTAGTAAAGGAAATTGCAGAAGTATTGGCAATGCAGGTTTTCGAGGTGAAATATTAGGTATTCAAACGAATACTGAAGACGGCAGCATTATTTTAGTCTGCCTTTAATTTCTGATAAACATGAAGTTAACTTTCATAAAGTGGATATTGAACTCATATCTACTACAGTAATCTGTTAATTAAGTAAAGAGAATAGTTTGATTATGGATTATACTCATTCGGGTAATACCAATATTGCCATATCTCAGGTTCGGGTACGTTTATGTCCAAAAAAATTTAATATCCGGACAAACTATTTTAGGACTCGATTTACAGAAAGTTAAATTAAATTTGATTTCAATGAAATAGTTAATTCGGCCTTTTATTGATTAAATTGAAAATTTTATGATTATATACAAGTACTTTAGAGAAGCTATTTTTTATTCGATTTAATTTTCGATTAAGAGCACACAAAAAAAATGTTTGGTTTCTATAACTGATTTTATGAAAGACTCCTAAACTTAAAATTAATGTAGAGACTAGATATAGTTGTAGTGCAACTACAGTTCTGAAGGTATTCAGATTAGGGTATTGATGGCTTAAACACATTTAGAAATAAGATTGTAGTTTCTTGTCTTATCGAACATAAAGAGAATGGCGAACTAATGTGTTTTTGAAAGAACTTACATATATACTAAAATTCATAGGTATTAAACATAGGTAATACATACAGTAAATCTCCAGATCGACTCAAAATTTCATTCTTGATGATTTGCTCTGCTTGTTTTCAAACCCCCAAAGCACAAATTTCATTTTATTTAACTCAAACGATTTTGGAGACAATATCAAAATTTGAACTTATACAGGGTGTTTCATTAATCAGTACAGAAAATGAAACTGGAGATTCCTTGCAAAATTTAAAGGGGTTTAACATAAAAAAATTTCCTTAAAGCCTCCCCTGAAGAGTTAGACAATCTGTAGCAATGCTAGGTAGCGTTAACGGAAATTTGTTCAAAAGAATAAGAGTCTGTATTTAAGAAAATGGTGCCCATTTTGAACACTCTCTGAAATAATATTGTTAATTTAAATTAAAAATGATAGTTAATAATAATATTGTTATTTATGTCAAACTTGCATACGCAACTTATTAATTAAAAATTCTGCAAGTTCGCTTAATTTATTTTTTTGGTGAAAAAGTATTGAGTTTACGTGAAATTTTTAAGAGACAAAAAGTTTTTAATTGAATTGGCCCTCCAAAATCTGAATTTTAAAATTGAAAAAAAAATTAGTTAAAAGTTCTGGTAAAAAACTCTAAGGGGTAGTAATACTCACCTCCTTGCAGAGAACAAGGGTGAATAAAATTATGAAATTATGGAGGCTTCTTGGTAGTAGTATTTGAATGTTTAGATTTCTTTTTTTATTTCAAGTCATTTCAGAAAAAAATCGATTAATGTGAATTTTTACACATCTTTAAGGGGCTGTAACTCTTCAGGGGAGGCTTTAAGGAATTTTTTTTTTATGTTAAACCCCCCTTTCAATTTTGCAAGGAATCTCCAGTTTCATTTTCTGTACTGATTAATGAAACACCCTGTATACACTTTTTTTCGTAATTTTTAGAAGTAAACATTTCATTGGAAACTACAACTAATAGTAGATGGTCAGATTTTCTGGCCACTTGACCTCACAATAATGGACTTTTATCTGTGGGTCGTTTAAAACAAATTGTGTACACTGACCCACTAGACAATGATGTAGAGAGCAATTAAGAAATAAAATACAAACTGGCGTCTAATCATTATGAATTTAGAGCTCGCATTGAAATCTAGGTAGAAAAAGGAGAAGCATTATTTGAATAGTTTAGCTTTTTGAGAATTTCATTTCATTTTACTATATCTGTTGAATTTATTAAATAAAACTTGAGTCTATTTTGAATATATTGCACGCAAGAAAATGATATCATCTTGACAACCGTTCGAGTTAAATAAAAAATAATTTGTGTTTTGGAAGTTTGAAAATAAGCAGGACAAATCATCAAGAGTGAAATTTTTCTAAGAATTCAAGAATAAGAATTTTTTTTTTAAAGTCGATCTGGATAGATCCTGTACCTATAGGTATAAATTAATTAAAAACTTGAAAAATTTTTTCTTTATTGTCGGAGGTTTCCAACTTTAAAATTTATTTTACGAATATTGACATGTTTCGACTGTATTAATTACATTCATTATAATGATAAACAGTCATCTTCAGAATATTTTTTTTTCTATAATGTTTAAACATAATTGTAAAAATGAATTGATTTTTAAATTTGATAAATTTGATAGGCATGTAAAATGCACGAATATGGCGTACGAACAAAAATGAAAGTAAATATTAACTGAAGTAGTGAGAAGATAAAATTTGAAGAATTATTCGCAATTATCATTGGTTTTTACGCAATGGCAAGAAATAAATCAACAATGCAATATTTAAGTGGTTGAAGAACGTGTTATAAATTCAAGCTTTACAATCTCCGCTTAAAGTTTAATTTCCTAGGCGACAAATGTTGTCATAATTGTATCTTTAGAAATGTAACTAGGTGTAATTAACTTTAAGCGGCGATTATACAACTGGTCGTATTGTGACTTTTTGTATAGGTAAGTAATTTACGTACATAAAAAACCTAAAAATAATAACTATAAAAAAAGCAAATGTATTCATTTCAATAATATTGAATTCGAATTGATCTTAATGCTAGAATTATACAGGATGAATTGAATATCCAAGTGCAAGTGTTTCGTGTTTCCTATCGAAAAGTGCAATTTAATTTGTTTAAATTAGTTTGAACAGAATCGATATTTGTGTGAATTTTTTTTATATATAGTTTGAAACTTTTTAATTTAATCTTTTATTTTACAAGGTAAGAATCGCTATTTAGTTAGAAATTTCGTTTATTTAGATCGGCTTACATTTATCGTAGCAACTTTTGGCCGCTGTGATAAAATTAACAGCTGATTTTCTACGGCAGAATTATTTTCCATTTTAACTATAAAATTCCAAATTAAAACTTCATTTTTAAATCTCATTATTTAGTGGATTTAATACATTTGATTTTATAAATATACTACCACCCAAAAAGTGCTGTCATTGTTTTGAAAATGTGTCTGTAAATGACCAATTTGTTAACTGCGATGCTTGCAAATATCCATTGCACGTACGTTGCTTGGAAATGAGTCCCGATGAAAAAAATTAATTACTAGCGTTAAGACGGTAAACATTAAAATTTTTGGTGATCGCTGCAACATGTCTTTGACAGCGGTATCTGAAATTAAAGTCTCAGTTGAAAACTTGAAAACTACTTTTGAATCGCGTTTTGAGCATCTAGAAAACCTAATAAAACAGTCTATTTCAACTCCTAATGACAAAGAAACTGTAATTAATTAATCGGTTGAAAGGTCATGGAGAGCACGAAACGTAATGATTTACAACGTAGAATCAAACGAAGAGAAACGAGATGTAGACATTGTAAACGATATTCTTAAAGTTTGTCATGTTTCGTTAGTTGTAGGCCCAGATTCAGTAACTCGTGTTGGCTCTAAGATCTCCAACAAACCAAGACATTCAAAGCTCCCGTCTTTGTCTACGAAAAAAAGGAAATCTCATACACAATGCCCAATTTTCAAAAATAGTTATTCGAGATGACAAAACCCATCAACAAATAAAACACTTACAATCTTTAAGAGAAGAACTTAATATTATACGTCAACAAGGTGAAGACAATGCAACAATAAAATACGTTCACAATATTCCTCAAATCGTCAATAAAAAAAACTGAAGACTGGCAAACCATTTAGTTTATCAATTTTATATATACTAACATATCTTCAATAAATGCAAAATTTAATTCACTCTTATTAACCATTGCTAAAAATAATTACGATCTCATTGCTATATGTGAAACTTGGCTCCACTCAAACATTGCAGACAATGAAATATCTATTAATACCTACACCATATTTAGAAAAGATAGAACTTTAAGTAGAGGAGGTGGATATATGTTAAAGACTCTCTACTAAAAAGTTTTAAAATAAGTGTTTTGGATATTAAAACGGATCCATATGATTCGCTCTGGCTTAAATTTTATAACAAAACGTTTACTTTTACTTTTTGTTGCGTATATCGGCCTCCTGATAGTAGCAATTTAAACTCCACTGTCCATGACACCAAACTAAATGATACTTTAGCAATACACTTTTCTACTGTGTCCAATTTAATTGTGGTAGGCGATTTCAATTTTCCCAACATCAAATGGAGTGATGATTTATACGAATCCACAAACGACCGGGAAAACGACTTTATTACAATGCTCAACCATAACAATATTTCTCAACTAGTATTCGAACCGACTCGTTTTAGACATAATCAACAACCATCAACCCTGGATCTCTTATTAACAACAGATCCAGACTTAATAACACAAGTAGATGTTAGTGATCCAATTGGCATTTCTGATCACTGCAAAATAACATTTGATGTGCAAGTACTTTTGTATCAAACACCAAAAATTGAAATTAAGACCTATAAACAAATATCATATGCTTCTCTAAATGATGACTTAACTAAACATGATTGGTCTTTATTTTACCAACTAGATAGTGTTGAATCGCAATGGTAATACTTTTTGTCGACTATTAATAGTTATCTTACTAAACACAGTTACATTATATCGAGGAAGGGAGACATGTGCAAACCCTGGATCGATGACTCTTTACTCAGAATGATTCGCCACAAAAGGCAGCTATGGCGAAACTTTAAGCGCTCTGGTGTTCAAAGTGATTATGATGTACATCGTAATTTTTCTAATCTTTTGAAAAACAAAATTTTTGAAAAGAAAACGAAGTTTGAAAACACTTTACTAAACTAACCTAAAGCTTTTTATAGTCATTTGCGTAAACATCTTTCTTCTCGAGTCAGTGTTTCAGTAGTAAATAACTTTAACGGAGCTTTCTGTGAGAGCTACCTTGAAACTTCAAATGTTCTGGCAGAAACGTTTGCTTCAATGTTTACTTCACATGTAAACAACAACAGACCTACAATAGTTCACCCTTATGTTACATATTCCGACACCTTTTCAAATATTTTTATTACTGAAAAAATTATCTTTAACGAAATTAATAAACTGTCTGTCAACTCTGCACCTGGTCCTGATGACCTCAATGCAAAAACCATTAGGCGTTAATAAGTGGCAAGATGCCAACACAATGGCTTGAAGCCATTGTTACACCAATATATAAAAAGGGAGATAAGCGTATAGCAGATAACTACCGGCCTATTAGTCTAACATCCACTACGTGTAAACTTTTGAAAAAGTTTTAGTTAGACAATTATTCGAATTTTTACAAAATAAAAAAAGTCATACCAGTAAACCAACATGGGTTTATACCTGGCCGATCTGCAGTTACAAATTTACTTACTTCGTGTAACAAATGGACCAAGTTGCTAGATACAGGAAATACCGTCGATATCGTTTATCTAGATTTCAGTAAAGCATTTGATAGGGTGTCGCATTCTTTATTGCTATATAAACTTGAAAGATTTGGCATTCGAGGACTTGTCTTAAACTGGATTAAAGCGTTTTTGTCATCAAGAATGTTTGCAGTTAGAGTAGATTCTGTACTATCGGAAAAGAAACGAGTTACAAGTGGCGTGCCTCAAGGCTCGGTACTTGGTCCATTATTGTTTGTTCTTTACACAGCTGACCTACTATGTTAAAATGCAATTTTTCAGCTTATGCAGATGACATAAAAATCTTTACCGCTTCAAAATTCAATAATCAATTGCAAATCGACCTAAATCTTGTAACTGAGTGGAGTAACCAGTGGTCTCTGTGCCTAAATCGTGAAAAATGTTCTGTGTTGTATATGGGCTACAACAACCCTAAACAGATATATCGGCTTGGAAACTGTAACATAGCTGAGGTTACATGTCAAAACGACTTGGGTGTACTTGTTGATAACAAGCTAACTTGGAGCAATCAGAGTGCTAAAGCTGCTAAAAAAGGCTTTGCGGTTTTACATTCAGTTAAAATAGTTTTTTCCAAACCAAGTCCTGAATTATGTTCGAGAATTTTTAAACTGTATATTAGACCCAATTTAGAGTATGCTGTGCCAGTTTGGAGACCTCATTACCTCAAAGATGTACGTTTAATTGATCGAGTACAACATGCAGTGACAAGGTGGCCTGTTGATTGTAAATATAAGCCTTATTGTGAACGATTAAAAGTTTTGCAATTTTGTGAATTGGGCAATCGCTATAACAGAGCAGATTTAATTCAAGTGTTTAGAATAACGCACAATCAATGGCCAGGAGATACCTCAGAATTCATGGAATTACAATCCGACTCCCGACTACGAGGGCACAATTTCAAACTCAAAAAAGAAAAATTTAAGACATCTTTCCGGCAAAACTTTTTAATGAATCGCACATTTGAAAATTGGAACAAATTAAATAACACAACCGTTAAGTCAACTACAGTTTATGCTTTTTAAAAAGAATATAATAAAACACACAAATAAGTAATAGTAAAAACACAATCCTATCGAATACTATATATATACAGTGTGTCCAAAATTCGATGCTCACCATTGGTATTTTGGAAACGGTAAGAGTTACAGGGTCGGTTAAATGGAACAATATGGAGGTATTTATCTTACCTCTTCAGACCTTCTCTTGTTTTTCCAAAGAAATGCGTTGCCTACTAGATATTGCAAAAAAAGTGAAAATCGGCATTTTCTTTAAACTTGCGTAGAATCCACACTATTTATCCTATCAAAAATATGTAAATATAAAAGTTGTAGACATTTAGATATTGAATAATATGCGTCATTAAAATATTTTTTGCTTGCATCAGTAGCGAAATATGACCCAAAGTTGCATTTTTTAAATGGAAATGATAATTTATTTTATACAGTTGAATTACTTGATTTTTTTCCTTTTCAACGATATAAGGTTCGAGCTATTTATCTTGTGTACTTTAGAAGATATAAAGAAAAATCATTTTTGAGGCAGATTTATAATGTTACCAAGTTGTAAGCAATAATAACAAAAACATAACGGGTGGATAACATCGTAAAACGAATGAGTTTTCCTATAAAAGATTCTCAATAGTGCGGCCATTGACTTCTAAACATTTTGTATAGCGTTTTCAATATTTATTCGGCAATTCATTAATTGACGGACGCTAACTGAATTAAAGGCCTGCATGACGCTCTGCTGCAAATCATTAACGTTCTCATAATTGACAACGTATACTAAATTTTTTATGTGTCCCCACAGGAAAAATCTAGTATGGACAAATCTGGTGATCGCGCAGGCCAACGTATGGGACCGTTTGTTCCAATCCAACGGTTTCCAAATCTTGCTGATAAATATTCAGTGACGATCCTGGAATTATGGGCCGGGGCGCCGTCTTGCTGAAACAAAATACTTCTTTCTTCTTGAATAGGTAGCTCGTCCAATGCATCTTTCGACTTCGGCTTGCAGCAGTTGAAGATATCTAGTCGAATTAAGCGTTTGATTATAAATAAATGGACCTATCAAACGATTTCCCAAAATACCGCACCACACGTTAAATCCGAATCGTTCTTGGAAACGCGATTCTCGAACTATTTTCGGATTTTCATTATTCCAATAATGATAATTATGCCGATTGTAAATGCCGTTGTTTGTGAATCTACTTTCATCGCTCCAAAGAATTTTTTAGAAAAAGAATTATCGTTTGTAACTTCATCCAGGTACCATCTATAAAATGTAACTCTTCGAGCATAATCATTCTCTTTGATATGATGGCATATCATTGGCTTATAAGGATGAAATTTCTTCTTTTTAAAACATAATGTACTGAACTTCTTGCCATACCACTGTCATTCGAAATTTTTCTTACTGAAACGGAAGGCTCAACATTAACAGCGGCTAGAACAGCTATTTCAGCATCCTCATTGTCTTTTTGATAGGTTGTAGGACGAATGGCGGTGAAGGATCCACCTTGTCGAAGATTTTGCTCGAGTCGGGAAAATAAAGTTCTGTGAGGTTGCCTTCTTTCGGGGTATAAGTTGTGATATTCATTTGCTGCCGCAGTTGAATTACGATGGCATCTTATGTAGACAACAAACATGTCCGTTTTTCATGGTTTGAAAACTGCATCATCAATTTTGAATATGAATAGCTTACTACAATAACTACAAGTTCTGACACGATACTACTGTAACAATATTATTGACAGATTTGATGTGCAGTTGTTTGTTTCTTAAAAATTTGCAATCATGGATAGTGTGATGTGCTTTAAAATACATCTACAGATCTCAAAAACGATTTTTCTTTATATCTTCTAAAGTACACAAGATAAATAGCTCGAACCTTATATCGTTGAAAAGGAAAAAAATTAAGTAATTCAACTGTATAAAAATAAATTATCATTTCCATTTAAAAAATGCAACTTTGGGTCATATTTCGCTACTGATGCAAGCAAAAAATATTTTAATGACGCATATTATTCAATATCTAAATGTCTACAACTTTTATATTTACATATTTTTGATAGGATAAATAGTGTGGATTCTACGCAAGTTTAAAGAAAATGCCGATTTTCACTTTTTGCAATATCTAGTAGGCAACGCATTTCTTTGGAAAAACAAGAGAAGGTCTGAAGAGGTAAGATAAATACCTCCATATTGTTCCATTTAACCGACCCTGTAACTCTTACCGTTTCCAAAATACCAATGGTGAGCATCGAATTTTGGACACACTATATATATATATATATATATATATATTATAAATTAAAAACTTTTAAGTTGCTAAATAGGTTGCCTCAGCAACTCTTCTATATATAATAATAATAATAATAATAATAATAATAGGTGTATAAAATTTTGACAATTTTATTTCATTAGAAACTAAAATTACAACTTTAAAATGGATAACAAGAAAATAAGTGACTATGAAAGAAAAATATTATCTATAACAATTGTTGAAAATGTCCCCCTTGAGCTCGAATGCAAGCATGACACCTGCCCACTATTGAGTCGTAAACCCGCGCTATTGTTGCACCATCTTGCCGAATTTTGTTAAACCCATTTGTTATTTGGTCAAGTAATGGTTCACGTGTATTAATTTCTACACTATAAACCAGTTGCTTCAAATGGCCCCAAAGAAAAAAATTCAAAGGGTTCAGGTCGGGAGATTTCGGCGGCCAAGCAATAAAATCTCCCCGACCAATCCATCGTTCAGGAAAATGTTCATTCAAACATTCACGTACTTGTCAACCGTAGTGAGGTGAAGCGCCTGCGTGTTGAAACCACATTTCTTGCTGAACAGGAAGAGGATTATGTTCAATCTTCTACAGCTATTGGATGACGATATATAATGGACCGGTCTAAGCGTCACGGCAATGACGAAAAAAATAGTAGGTGTTCCATAAAAGTGCGACGTACCAAAGTTATGTTTTTTTAAACAAAACCACCCATTTTTTATTACAAATTTGGATTCATTGGGAAATTCTAATGTAACTTTGTGCATTGTACATTATGTCTAAAATGGAGGGTTTTCGCATTATTTCACTTTTTCCGGAAAAATTGACGTTTCAAAAAAATTAAGTAACTTAGTTATCCTGGAATTTATCTAACTGAGAATTCGTAGCTTTCATATACATTAAGTAGCGCATTAAATTCGTGGAGGATCCAATATTTGTAGTAGTTAGCGCAGCAGTGTCCGGCTTAGTCGGTGAGTTGGGGAGGTCCTTGATGAACTGAAAAGAAATAAACTGCTGCCTAACGAGGCGCCACCTGCTGGGTAATAGAGAGAAATAAAACCGACCAACAGGAATTCAATAGGTTTTACTAAAAGGTCTAATACGGTAAAACGAACACAAATCAGAGAGACAAATAGACAATTCAATATAGCAAACAAATCTTAAAAGTACTAAAATATTGTAACAGTAATAGAGAGCCTATCGTATATGAGTACGTGCGTCAGCAACAACAATAATTAAAGCTCGCGATTAAATTTATTTATTTATTTATTCGTACGGTACATTATACTAATATTGTATTGTGATGTAAGTGTTATGTATAGTGCCCCAGAAGATCAGTATAAACCTGTATAGTGTGGTGACGAAACCGTGTGCAATAGTGGATTGGTTCGTCTTGGCAAAGCGTTTGCTTCGAGATTTAGGAAAACCAGTAAAACCTAAACATGCAAACCCTAATCCATCTTAGTATTTATATGTAATAATAGTGATTCAGTGTACGGACATTGTAGAGGGTAAATAAAAACATAAAATATAACAGCACAGCTATTGGATGACGATATATAATGGACCGGTCTAAGCGTCACGGCAATGACGAAAAAAATAGTAGGTTAAAAAAATAGCAAAAGAAAATAAGGGAAAAACAAATAATCAAGAGAGAGAATACAAAATATTGCTTAACTTCAGAAGTACTTCAGATTAGTAAACCATAATACAGCTTCGTCCGTTAAATTATGAATGCTTACAACCTCTTCTTTAAATTTTGTTAATTGACAATCCTCCACAATATGTGCAACGGTCTCTGGTTCGTTCTGTGATTTCCACAGTTGGATTAGAAATCGCACCCTATTTAATCAACATACAGTTGCATTTTGAATGGCCTTGAATGGCACCCTATTTAATCAACATACAGTTGCATTTTGAATGGCCTGTTCTTATGGGATTTACTATTGACAATTTTTTCTTTTACATCACAATACAATAATGAACAGGTACCATACGAATAAATAAATAAATAAAGGTAGTATGGGAACAGCCGATTTTCTTCATAGTATTTATTATGTCATCAATAGTAGAACTTGATCCAAGTATTAGACATTTAATTTAATTTTGCAACCAATTCTTTCATATATTTTTAACCCATCTAAATGCTAACCATTCCTGTACATTTCTATGGCGTCATGGGTCTGAATTTTACACAGCACACCAATGATTTTATTTTTATGACAGTTGATTGTATTTTTCCTCCATTATATTAGGCATAATTTTGGAAGTGAAAAAAATCTCAATCTTTACATTTGCGGTATAAGAAAAAATCATCAGTGGTCAATAATATGGGTTCTTTTTCATTCTATTTCTCTAAATTGCGTTTAAGTCGTGCCTTTTCAAATACAAATCATTGAACAATATTTTTTTATTAATTTAATTTTAGATACAACCATGGGTATATCAAAACAAAACAAAAATTGTGAACAGTCAGTACTTCAATAAGTTTTTATTACTTGTACGTGCTTAATTTTCTTTTCTTGGTAATCTTGTTGTTAGATTTCCCTTTTCGTTCCAAATTTATTTACTTACTTAAAATTTTAACGAAAATACATAATTGCTACTATATATTTACGAGGAATAATAAACTACTTATCTGAATTTGACCGTTTTCCCAACTACATAAACATAACATGCAACTGCATACTGAGCATCGGACTCGTGGCGTCTTACCTCCTTCCAACATACTCCAGCCTGGTAAATGAAGATGGCCGTGATTGATGAGAAGACCTGTAACGTATAAATTTTCCATACTGGTTTTCATACACATCCTAGCTTCACATTTCTGTTTTTTACCATACTCAGTATTACTATTTCTTATAAAACTACAATTTATATATTTTTCAATTTTCTTGTTCCAATTAGATTGTTATTGCTGCAGTATGCAATAATTCGTAACATCTGCTAGCAGTTATATGATTCCGTCTATGTCTCTCCCATTTTCATTGTTCTAATTTACTGTTACCATAGCTACATCCAATGTATTTTGAGTACATTCAGCAATCTTTTTATTGAAATAAAGTAATTCATCTGGTTTCAGATTAATAAACGGTAGTTGTATATGCTTTTCCACGTTTAGTTGTCTTTGCAGCGCTGTTTTAAGAAAACTGTTGTCCTTGTCTACTTCAAGTTTTAGTTTTGAAATTTGTGAATCTGGCAGTATTTGGTTATTAGTTTTAGTTCCTAGATAACTTATCCGTATGTAAGTAAGAAGTAAATTATGCAATCATAATTTTTAACTCCTATTGCTTTGTTGAGGTGTAAACACTAATTTGTGACCATTTTAAACTATAACTAATAGATATTCTGTAGATATCTCCTTCGACATAACAACGATCGTTCTCATATGCATTCATATTTCTCTCGACTGTTTGTTTATTATTGATTAACTGGTTTACAAATGTAGTATGACAACATTCTGCTTTTGTTGTCTGTAATTTAAAATATATGTACATGAAAAGAATTCTCTTCCATATGATTCCATAACATTGTCTTAGAAGTACAAGAAACATAGTCTTATAATTTCCTAAAATTGACATTAAGGTAAAGGGTGAAGGTTGTAAGACTTACCAGTTTCGGAAAAATACTCCAAGGAAAAACAAAATGCACCAATGTGCTTACATGCTCTGACCAACCTGCACCAGCAGGACATATACAATTACATTGTTTAATGAAATATTCATTGCTTGCAGTGTTTGTTATATATTTTTACCCTTACATGACGTGAAATCTCTAATTTTATCAAATCGTACAAAGGGGATGGATGCTGTGTTTACATGCGGATTTGCTTCAGGCTAGATATTCTAAATTTTAATTCAACATGTTTAGAACAGCTGGTATATATAAAATAACTTAACCAAGCGCTCATGCAGTGTTTGCATATACAACCATTTCAAAATATTAGATATTCAAACACCACATTTTCATTGAATTTAATTAAAATGTGGGTAACTTATTCGGTTATCCGCAAAAGTTATCAAAGCTTTTTCATACGCGTGAGAATCAGAATCTAAATCATCTTATGAAAATTCTATATTCGGTAATTCCCATTCCGTTTGGCTTGTATAAATAATTCAAATGGTACGACAAAAAATAAGAATTATTGATTCAGATGCTTATTTTTATTAACGTCATTTTCAAATCCCTAGCGGATAAGGAATAAATAAAAATAAAATATTGTTTGTATTATACTTTTGATATTCAAATCTCTTATTATAAGGGGATGTTATCTTAAGCTTAGATGTTCCAAAAAGAGAAAATTACGGTCTTATCGATCGTATATATCCATTATTGAAAGAGTTCACGTCCAGTTCCTTTTGTTTTCAGTATGAGATCTAAACCCAAATATCTGGAGCCGACACAGATATTAAACCGTGCTACGACTTGGAAACAATTTTTCTAGTAAAGCGACTTTTTTTAAACCCCATTCAAGATTCGTGCAATGTGATGCGTTATTTTCAATAATAGACAATGAGTACCTTCATATTTGAACTTGTCCTTCCGATAGTTTGTGTTTGTATAATATTTTTACCCTTTAATACTTACATTGTGCTTTTTAAGGGTCACTAATTGAAGCGCAAACTAAGAATTGTAACTATAACTACATCATGTCATCAGGATATTGACATTCATTAAAAAACTAATTTTTTTAAAAATGAAATACTGGGTGTTTCGGAATAGTATGTCATAATTTTAAGTGGTGATTCTATGAGTGTTTTAAAAAAAAAGTTCATGTGAACCTATGTTCGTTTACGCTTCCTCTATGAAATACAAGGCCGGACCTGCTTTAAATCTATTTATCACATTTGGTAGGCATACGTTAAATGTAGAAAGACGTTATTTAATAAGAAAATGAAATTTTACAATTAAACAGTGGCTTCTCCAGGTGCATGACCTTGAATATTTTTTTGCGAAAAACATGTTACGTCTTCGTTTTTCAAAAAACAAAAATTGTTTTCTTAATTCTAGTACTTTCTGTTAAAAAAAAATAGTCTCTTGAATTTTTTTCGTATCACTAAGCGTTTTCGTGTAAAAAATTAATGAATAAATAGCAATAATTTCTTATTTTATTGAAGAGTCATAAAAAAGTCGGTACCTAACTTAATAAACAACAAACGTTAAATAAACCGCTGAAAATGTCCTCTGTCTGCGAGAATACATGTCTCAGCCCTCTTTCTCATGTTAACGCACACTCTTTCACAAATTCCAGGAGTAGTTCTAATAGTATCACAGGAAGCTGTTATACGATTCGTCAGGTCTTCCACATTGTCCTCTGGAATACTATAAACCATGGTCCACTACGGCCTATCCACCGGTCGTTAAATTATCGATTTAAATGATCTCTGAATTGAACACTGAAATGAGGTGGTGCACCGTCATCCATAAACCACATTCTGTTCCTCGTTAACAGCGGCACTTCTTTAAATAATAAAGGCAAGTCTTCCTTCAGAAATCGACGGTAGATATTGCGGTTTAATCTGTTTGGCAGAAAAAATGGTCCAATCAAATAATCGCCAATTATTCCAGCTCATACATTAACTGAAAATTGCATTTGATGGTGCGATTCTTTAATCGTATGGGAGTTTTCATCGGCCCAGTAATGATTATTATCATATAGGTATAATCACCTATACCTGGCATTCCCAATGTCCGTAACGTGTGGAAATCGTCGCCAAGAGAGGGAGAGGTTTGACTACATCGTATAGTCCAGTACATTTAGGAATTGACTCACCATTTTGGTATACATTTGGAAGGGTTTCCCTCAGTGAGTTTAACTCTAAGTTTGCGAACCCCTAAAACTAACCATTTCGTCGTGATCTTGGATTTGGTGTTTTTTTTGAAATTTTTATATTTCGCGTTCTGATTATCGCACAGTCATAAACTTAGTGTCTTTGGATTTGTTTTGAGTAATGTTTTCAAAAATGTTATATGACAAAAAACCGTTCGTTTAACGGGGAAAAAGTTATTGCTCTTCAAAGACGATAGAACGGCTTAAAAAAAGTTCCTTTTCCACTCTTACCTTTTTTCCAGTTCACTTGACGCTTTTTTGTAACTGAACTTTATTTAAAGATAAAGTTATTTCAAGTATTTACAAAAAAAATTAGCCCGATACAACCATTTCTAGTCGGTTAATCGACGTGAAAGTTGCTATGTTCCGGGTGGGATTTCAAAATACGCTGAATATCGCTCGCGCTCCACGCTGTTCATTATAAAAATAAACGATTGTTATGCATCACACATTGTTTAAATTTACCTATTTATTCAATAAAAATTTTGTTAGAGTGCATTTTTATTTAAAACGTGAATATTTCGATGGGTTTAATGATAAATTTATTCTTTTCAAATATTATTCAATTACACTATTGCTATTTGTTACTAATTTATTGGTACAGTAAGAAATTTCTTTTTTAAACGCAGAACTGTGTTTATTTTTAAATAATTAATATTTCGACGGGTTTTACCTTTATGAAGACATTTTTTTCTACTTTTTCCGAACTTAATTCCACACCACCCTTGAGGTTGAGTTCACGGCGCGTTTTTTTTAACATGTGGTTTCCGCAAACCTTGCACAAAACAGAACATTTCAAACCTGCTTATCGACATTTACAAGCCCTGCTACAGTTGGTAGTACATCCACAAAATACAAAGTCTAGAAGTATGCGTGGTATCGGTTCCTGATTGGTTGTCATTTGTTCCAAGTGCATTTATCTCTGCATCGATTCACTTTTGCACTTGATGATATGTTCGAAGGAAATGTTGCCTCGCTGCTGAGTTCGTGAGAGGTTCAGGTTGCGAAAACGAGCAACGAGACAACATTTCCTTCGAACATATCAAGTGCAAAAGTGAATCGGTGCAGAGAAAAATGCGCTTGGAGCTAATCACAACCGATTAGGAATCGAAACCACGCAAAGTTCTGGACATTGTATCCTGTGGATGTACAACCAACTGTAGCAGCAGATGTCGTGAAAAGCATGTTTGAAATGTTTTGTTTCGTGCAAGACTTGCCGTGATGTAGATGTAGATGATTCAAATGACGAAGACGACAAAGTTAACGACAAACTTAAAACGATTGTACCTTTACCCAATTCAACCGATTTCAAAGAAAACCAAGCGAACCGCCTGTGATAAGTTAGAAGGAAGATGATGGCTATTAATATCATGACAAAGTGAGAAATCCAGTAAAGAAAACGTAAAAACGGTGGAATAGGCTTATTGGGTAAACCACATGAAAAAAAACGTGCCGTGAACTTAACCTCAAGTGTGATGTGGAATTGAGTTTGGAAAAAACAGAAAAAAATATGTTTATAAATTTAAAAACTGTTGAAATATTAATTGTTTCAATATAAACAAGGTTCTGTTTTTAAATTAAATAAATTAGTAACAAATAGCAATAGTGTAACTGAATAACGTTTGGAATGAATAAAGTCATCATTAAACCCATCGAAATGTTCATTTTTTAAATAATAATCCACTCCAACAAAATTTTTATTCAACATATCGGAATATTTAAACAATGTATAATACATAACAAGCGTTTCTTTCAATAAATGAACGGGAGACAAGTAGTGCAGTAAATAGAGATATATTTCTGACAAAAATAATAAAATAAATAAATAGCATTAAGTACCTTGTATTCATGTTTTATACCGAAAATGAATTGTCATATGTAGTTAATTAACATTTATATGCAAAGAAACGTGTTTTTTTTTCAACTTTTTTTTCCTGAGTGAAAAGTAATAAACCAATGTTAATGGTGTAAAAAGGAAAGTTATAGAAGATAAAATTACGAATAAAATGAGCACCAATTGGACTCAATCAGGTAATAACTTTCCAAGAAGAAAAAGTAAATATTTGGGTTTTTTCTTTTAAAATTTGTAGATCCGTCATTTTTTGAGATGTAGGACAAATCTTTCAAAAAATAGAAGGTAACGGTACGTACTTAGTGTGTGCAAAACCCTGCCATTGTTTATTGCACAATTGCGATTTAAATTTTTTAAAGGAATATATTCAATCGAGGCTGAATGCTCGTGTGATCATCCAATTGTTACAAATAAAACAAATATCTAAAGTTGAAATAGAAAGAAACAAAACGTATATCCTGATTTTTCGATAAAATGATATTTAACACGCAAAAAATGCATGCAAAGATGACTGAAAATGGCCAAGTGAGAGAAAACGGAGAAGTAGTGTTAGTTAGTTAGGTGTTTCTTACTAACTTGACCATATGATAAGCATCAAAGAAAATATAAAGTTTTTTTTTGTTATGGGATGGATAATCCACGGTTTGAAATTTGCAGATCCGTACTGAAAATTTGTACCTAAATTTGTACACATGCTAGCATTCACCGATGCCCCATCAAATGTTATTGAATGAATTATAGCTCTGGTTAAATGTAGTAGTTCAAAAGACTTTGTTATTAAATTTGCTCTTTCAGAACCAATAAGCCCTTTGATTAAAAAATATCCAACAGGTACTTTTCACCCACTATTGACAGCTACAACCATTAAGACGAGCGCATTTTTGGCAAGTTGTACATTAAACCAACAGAAAAACACCAAAAACTGCACCAAAAACTTGACTCGGACTTGTTTCAACAGCTAAGCTGTTATCATCAGCGATACCGATAGACAGCGATGATAACAGCAGCTGTTGAAACACGTGTCCAGAATCAAGTTTTGGTGCAGTTTTTGGTGTTTTTCTGTTGTTTAAATAGACGCTGCAGTTGGTGTTCCTTTCCTTCGAAGTTGTACATTATCACTTTTAGCGAATACCCGCTCCTAAGTCCACTCTTCAAAAAATCTATTTTTATCAAACACAAGTTCTTCTTTTATTATAAATTGATTTTTGATTTTATAGCTATTGTAATTTAGTTTTTTTAGTGACGCAGCTTGTTTGAAAACAAAACAGCTAATACATTTTTTTTTTAAATGTTTAATTAAGACGTTTCGCCATAGCTTATTCAGTTAATTTCTTAAAATTATAAAATATTTAATTACACTGTATCCATTATATATTAGATTTCAATAAGGAAAACAATAAAATATACATGTAAATAGTTTTAAAAGATTAATGCGAGAATAAATAATAAAAAAAACGTACTTTAAAATTAATTAATTAAAAATTTTAAACAAATTAAAAACACAACATTAACTTAAAATGAGTATGTAACATATTTCAGTGACAAACAACTTACAAATAACGATTTATGTAAACATTCGCATAGACATTATTATCAATTTATTTATGTATTAGTGATTAAATTATGATACATTTTGTTAATATTTAAGGTGTCAGTTTTGAAATTTATTGCGTTGGAGTTTTGTTTTATTTTTTATACTTTCTGAGAGTCTTTTTTTCAAATTATTTTCGTTTTTTAATATTTTTGGCGAATTAAAATTAAATTGATGATTGTTAAAAGACGCGTGTTCTGCTAAAGCTGCATTTGGAGTTTGTGGGTTTTTATTTTTTGTAATTATTGAGTTTTTATGTTCTTTTATGCGTTGTTTTAAGTATTGATTGGTTTGACCTTGGTTTGTCCAATATAAACAGCTTCACAATCTGAACAGTTAATTTGATAAATTATACTAGAAGAGTCATTAATATTTATTTTTGTTTTTAATTTTTTGATAAGCTTTTGTCCAATAGTGTTGGTATTTTTATATGTGGTTATTATATTTTATTTTATTAAAAGATTTCTAATTTTGTTTGATATTTTTGGTATGTACGGAATGCTGACAAATTTGGGATTAGATGTGGAAATGGTGACATTGTTAAAGTTTAGATTATTATTGAAAGGATTGTTTTTTTGAGAGTGAATCTGATTGATTCTTTTAGTGATTTCTTTATTAATGAATTCCGTAGGGTAGTTATTGTTTTTTAATATTTCTTTAATTTTTGTGATATTAGAAAAATGAAATTTTGAGTCCTCAACTTCTATGAAATACAAAACTAGCGTAATTTATGGATTAATTGACAGAGCCATAAAATTATCATCTTAGATTTTAATTTTCTGGTAAGAAGTTGTTTTGCAGTTTCCGGCAATTTTTCCTGATAAAACAGAACTTTAATTATTTATTATCACAATCAATATTATACCAGCAATGCATCTCCAGCACCTTCAGATAAAACTTTTTAGTGATTTATAAGAACTTGGAGTGATGTCACTTTATTTTTCAGTCTTCTATACTTTTGTTGAAGAGCTAGGGTTCCTTAAACGTTGTCGTTTTACTTCATTCTTCGCTAAATGAAATACCCGTTTAGCTTTTGTAGGGGTGTCAAGATTGAAAGCTGCTACTTCACTAAAGTATTGTGCTTCATAAAATTTTCTTTTCTGAGGGGTACACATCATTTCATTTAACGGATGAAGCTATATTATGGCTTACGAATCTGAAGGACATCTGAAGTTCAGCAATATTTTGTATTCTTGTCCTGATTATCTGTTTTTCCATTATTTTGTTTTGCTAATTCTTTAACCTACAATTTTTTCGTCATTGTCGTGACTGGCGCTTGGACCGGTCTATTATATGTCGTCATGCAATGGCAGTGCTGTTATATTTTTTGTTCTTATTTATCTTCTTTAATGTTTACACACTTAATTAATATTATTACATATGAATATTAAGGTGGGTAAGGTTTGACATGTTTAGGTTTTAGTGGTTTTCCTAAACCTTGAAGCAAATGCTTTGCCAAGACGAACCAATCCACTATTGCACATGGTTTCGTCACCACACTATACAGGTTTATACTGATCTTCTGGGGCACCATACATAACACTTAAATCACAATACAATATTGAAAATGTACCATACGAATAAATAAATAAATAAAATTAGTTCATCATCTTTACAATTAAAATGCATTACTACAAATCATACGTTTTATTAATTTTTTAGATACATACCCAATTTTTTTGTTTGACTGCATGTGGGTGGTGTTTTCGGATTTCGGTTTTCAGATAATGACTGCTCCAAATTTACTGCTTCTGATACATTATTCTCTTTTGCAGTTGTTGCCGTTGAACTTGGTAGTTTTCTAATGATAAATCTATTTTATTAGGTACAGATACCGAGGGAAATGTACCAGGTTTCAACTTTAACTTTCCACCAAACTTTTGTGCTGATGGTTCACGATAATCTTCCAACGTAAAATGGTTGGAACAAATGAATAGTCGTGATACATCGTCAAACTCTTCTAAACTGCATATTTGTTTCCATAAAGAGAGAGTTCTGGGGTCTTTTGGGAACTTGCCACATATTCTTTACATAGTATCTATTACACGGTTTAGTAAATTTTTACTTACATATGCAAAGTTGTTGAAGGTTTCTAACCACATTTTTCGAGTACTTAGTTCAGGATTTTCTTTAACTAAATTTAAAACTGCTTCCTCAATTTCTGTAGTTTCTCTAGTCTTCTATGGACGTCGGAAAATGTACGCTTATCTGGCGTGACTCTGTTCGGGAAGCGTTCTTCGTATAATTGAACAGCTTGTACTGCGTTGCCATCAGGGAGGCTATAAATGAAATGGATATCTGCAAACTCCTTGTTTGTTAAATTTATCATTTTGATTTGAAAATAACGATAAAGTGGATACAATTTACGACAAAACGCAAAAATGTATTAGCGAAAGGTAAGTCACATTTTATCTTCAAAGTTACTCAAAAACCATTTTGACATGATTTTAAAATTTTGTTTTCCATAAGAAATTACGGCTACTTATTCATTAATTTTTGACACGAAAACACTTGGTGATACAAAAAAAATTCAAGAGATTATTTTTTAACAGAAAGTACTAGAATTAAGAAAACAATTTTTGTTTTTTGAAAAAACAGAGGCATAACATGTTTTTCGCAAAAAATATTCCAGGTCATGCCTCTGGAGAAGCCACTGTTTAATTTAAAAATTAGTTTTCTTATTAAATGATGTCTTTATATATTTAACGTATTTAACATAAGTGGCCATAAGAAAAAGCTGGAAATTATTTTCAAATTATTAAGATGGCCGCTAGGGGTCGTAGCCGCCATCCTGAATTTAAAAATTTGGATTTAGTCGGGTTTTCGCTATATTAACACAACAAATAAATAAATGCTTTTTTATAGTTGTGAAAAATCCTCATCTTTTTCATTAAATATTTTTTTTCCTATCTCTAAAAATAAAGTGAAGAGGGTCTTTGAAAATGCTTGTAAACAAATGCCAACAATTTCAAAATGGCCGAACATAATTTAATGAGCTTGGTGTCGTTGAAAAGAGCTTTCCTTAGGTTACAATTCCGACCGTATTTATGGTCATCGTAATTTGGCATGTCGCCGCTAGAGGGCATTTTCCGAAATTATCACATAAATTGCGATTTTTTCGGAAAACTTAAATAGAACGGTATTATTTTCTTATCATAAAAAAATAGTAAAATTAAGCCCAAATAAGCTGGTGAAAACCGCACCTCGATATCTTATTACTAACCTAAAATATCTATATTTCGGTCAGATTTTCAATTTTTTTCTAAAAAATTTTGGATAAAAATACTATATTCTGAAATTTATTCGAAAAGTGCGATGAATTGCAAGAAGAACAGAATAAATCTCATCTTTTTTACGACGACAAGGTTAAAAATTAGTCGATTTTTGAATAAAAAATAACAACGGACAAGGGTTGTTTTTTACAAGTAACTTTATTTTCTCTATCAAACTCAAAATCCGTAAAAAAAACATAAATAACTTCGATAGTCATCAATTTAGTAATTTTATTGAATAATTTTCAGTGTAATTTAAAGGGCATAATTTATGCTTGGCACATATTAAAATTAAACTAGATAGGTAGGAAAAGGTAAATAATAAGTAGTAGGTCATAAAAAAGAAAAAGATCAGGACTAAGGGTGTGTTGGCGATGGAAAACTGCGTGATTTGGAGTATGATTTGCTCGGCGGTCCTCTCCATTCTCCTGATTTCGAACCCTCAGATTTCCATCTGTTCTCAAACTTAAAGAAATTTGTTTCTGTGAAGGGCTTTGCATCCAATGAAGAAGTTTAAAGGACCGTAGATGAATATTGTCACAACCTTCCAGACTCTCACTCTCACTCTCACGAAAAGGAATATTGATATTGGAGAGGCGCTCGACCAAGTGTGTTGAAGTCAATGCAGATTATGTTGAAAAATAAAATTATTTTTAACTGGAAGTCGCAGTTTTTCATTGTCAGGCCGAGAACTTTTCATCTTCTCTCGTATTAACAATAAAAATATCAAAATATACCAAGTGTTCTGTTCACTAAGTGGATTTGAAAAAAATTGGAAATGTTATCGGATTTTTCAGTCTTTCTAACTTATTTTCAAATTGTCATAACTTCGATAATTTGGAGAATGTCTTGTATATTATGAAATTCCGGGTTAGTTCTCCTTAAAAAACTAGTACCAAATATCAAGAAGGAATACACTTTGAATTCATAAATAACGTTTACTTTTAATCTTAACAACTTATTGTTTTTGAAGCTAAAATTTTTATGTGATTGTTAGTAGTTCACATAGATATGCTGTCACAAATATAATTGAATAATGTTTTACATAAATCGAACAAATATAAGTATTTAGTTGTTAGGGCATCTTAGGAATATAAATTTAAATTCTTTTATATATTGGGTTTTAGTGGTAGAACAAGACATAACCAGTTGGTTTTATCTTGAACTAACGCCCTATGATTCTTCAACACTTTTAGTATTTAAGTTTCTGTATTAATTAGAATTTGTAATTTTGATTTATGGAATTGTTTGGAGAATAAAGGCCTTATTATTATTATTATTATTATTATTATTAAAACTTGAATTTTGTTTTAATATTACATTGTATTATCATTAAATAAAATAAGTTTTGTGTAATTTGCTTAAAAACATAATAAAATCATAATAATTTCTGTCTATTAAACACAATTCTACACTCGCAGTTGACGTTCAGAAAAATTTGGTATTACTGTTCTATGGTGAAGATCTGAGTAAACTACGATTCGATTTATACCTGGAACAACGTAGAATCGTGGTCAGACCGAATTAATATATTATTTCTCAGAGGTTTCCTCAGCCCGGCATAATGATAGATTACTTGACTTGATGACGTAGGTATTTGGAGACATATAAATTGAAAACTTGATAGTTATCATTGACCACATAAACTAATACACGACGGCTTAAATCGTCAACAGTTAGTTTGACAGTAATCCAATTAGTGGTAAATAGCACCACTATATTCTTGAGCCACCATTTTACAATTTTTATCAATAATTAATCGAAGTTTCAGGGAAGTTAAGAGTATGAACCATGGAGTATAAAAATTGAATTACTTATAAGATATTGTTTCTTCTAGTGAGTGAAAACTACTTGTCAAGTTCCATTTCATCGCACGACTGGTATTTAATCTGGGGTTTTTGTCTTATCACATTATGTGACTAGCGATCGACTCTTCTTATCACCAAATCGTTTATTTTTTCAAAAGGATGGTATAAAAATTGTCAAGTTGGATCAAAGGAAATGTCAAATTGGGAAGAAAGTAGCTAAATCAATAGGTCTTAACACAACTTGCAAGAACATTTGCAATCATTTGTTGCGGTCAACGGCTATATCCCCTTAGCCAAAAGAGGAGTCGGAAAAACCCTGCTAACAAAAATAAGTTCGACATTCAAGTGTTACATTTATCAAAACGTATATACAACTTGATATAGCCAGCACCATTTTGACATCGTAAATATACTACGGGAAAAAAGTGAAACTGTCGAGGGTAATAATACGAATGCAGTGTGTTCAAAAATAGTTGGTGGTTGCAGTAGCAATGAAAATCAAGTATCTGGCCCAGCATCTACTGAAATTGCTGATAATGCTACAATTGTTTATCAAAATTGTGAATTTAACTGTAGTTAATTGTTTAATTAACATTTTCAGTTATTTTGAGATCTTCTTATTTCATTGTCCGATTACAAATGGCAGGACGATGACTTTCAGAAATCATCACGTCTTGATTTCCGGAAATCATTCTTCTGCTTTAAAAAATCACTATGTTAAATTAGTTATATTATTCAAATGCCACATTTTATTTCCAGTAAATGTAAAAAAGTACAATTTGTAACATAACAGAAGGTTAGAAGATAAAACGTACTTAATGTCATAAGATTTTATTGAGCTATCTGTCTTTTCATGAGAGTGGTGAAAATTTTTGTTTTATTTTACTGCATCTCATAATGTATTTTTTTTTGTTTTAATGTTTTAGGTACGTTTCTTCCATTTAATAGTTTTATGATCGTTTCATATCATAATTGTTTTTAATCTTTACAATGCTGGTATTACGTGAACATTACCTTGTAACTTCCTGTTTAAAAATGTTTATTTTTAATTTACTTGACTAAATTGCGGCAATCATTTTATGTTTTTATTTTAAAGTTTTTAAATGTCTATCGACATAAATATTTTGCACTTAATGCTTTGCAATAAGTGTGTTTTGCTTAACGTAACATGATATAGATTTGCAGAAAGCTTAAAAGTTTAGTGTAGTTGCATTACAGCAGAGATTTAATTTAATTGATGCATTAGAAAGTAATTTCTAGGTTTGATTAAATTTTGTTCTTCAATAGGAATTTTTGCGTTTCATTTACGACACACGCCAATTTATCCTAAACTAATATTATTCCATTAACTTCTTCAGGAAATTATAATTTGTACAATTTTCCAGTTTCAACTGGTTTGAAATTCAAATGTAAATTTTCTAACGTTGTTATCCATTAATTGATTTTCAATTGGAAAGGTTAATTGTTAACTGCACATTTGTTAATGATATTTTTACAATGGAGTAGTAATTTAAATTACGTTTGCCTCTAAATTAACTAAGGCTAAATATACATTTCTAAATATTATCAAGCAGACACAAAGTGCAAGACTTTTAAAATACAATGTATTGTTTAATCTGTAGGATTTAAGGATTTTAGTTGATAAATGAATAAAGTATGATACACGCAATAACCTTATGTGTAATTCACCCTAATAAATTTTAATGATTGATCGTTCTTGTATAAAGATTTAATGTATGTATCGCGCTCGGGATTTGTTTATTTTCGAAAAAATTATCACTTCTCTTGTTCGTACTTTAATGTATGTATTTTAAATTTTTTCTTATCGTCGCTTGAAGCGAAACGAGGGTTGTATATATCATTTTTTTTGTAAATATCATTTTCAAAACAGTTCGTTGGTTACCGAATTGTATTTGTGCAATCAGTCGTTGTTTTATCCCACTTATTACAAATACCCAAACCGTGTTTCTGTAGACCAAATATGAGATAATCACTTCTAAAAATTAGAATTGTAATTGAATTAAACAAAATCTGCTTTAAAATTTAAACTGTCAACTTAGAAATTATGGTTTTTATACATACTAGAAGATCAAATTGTTGCTCTAGACTTACGCGACATCGAAGTTCAATTGAAGAAGTGTGGCTGCTACTGTGAAATGTTTGTATTTTACTCGTCATGAGAAAGTTATAGTAAAATAATGCATATTTGCATATTTAGGGAAACCAGTGTGAACGAAAGGTATAACATTGACTTCAGTATACTCCCTTGTGGAACATCTGAATTAATTGGGTACAGTCTCTTTTATTCAGGGATGACTTTGGCTTTCCTCTAGGAATATCGCTGTGCAGTATTACTTTTCTTCGAATGTTGAGTTAATTACGTCTAGTATCGTGTCTTCTATGACAGGTTCTAGTCTCGCAACGAGTAGTTTTTCAAAAAGTTTGCCCACATTCCTGTAAAGTTAAAAAAAAGGTATGACTACGCTTCTGCCAGAACTAGTTGACAAGTTATCGCGTCTTAAATTTTGATCTCAGTTAGATTAACTTTTATTAGGTTTTACTTATACAGAGTGAGTCATAATTAGGTTTAAAGTTTTCAAGAGTGTATTTCCTGGCCCAAAATATTTAAAAAAGTTCTTATAAAATTTTGTCAAGAAAGGTCAACTGTCGGAGTTATAACAGTTTAAAGATGGCGTCCAAAAACTGATCAAACCTGTATCTACTTCAACAAATTTACTATTATCAGCTATCAGCTGATTATAAAACATGGTGAAAATTACAACCAGAAGCGTACATTTCAGCGGCGTACTAGAAAATATTGGGCCTCATTTTATAATCTGTTCAAAAAACTGACAATTTGATTTGAAATTATTGAAATCCTATGTTTTCTAGATAAAAAAGGTACTCTTCTTGAAAGTTGTTTTGTCCAGCTGTTTTCGAGAAAATTCATGATAAAGAAATTAAGTACCTAATCTTTTAAGTAGAGTGTCTCGTGAAAGTGTTGATTACGATATTTTTGAGAGTGCTTTCGATTGTTGGACATATCTAAATTCACGTTTTTTCAGTTGCCCACAGCAGAACTCATAGCATCGCAAAGTTTCTAAGAAACAAACGTGGCTAATGGAACTTGATCTGTTTTAAATAAGTAATCATATGAAAGTCGAAGATCTCATTTTAAGGTATAATTTATAATTCAGAAATGACAAATTTATTTATGTCTAATAGCACCTGAATGACAAGTACTTCTGTTGGTTGACTTCATTATGCGTGCGGCTAAAAATCAAATAGGCTATTAAATAATTATGTATTGCATAAGTAATAAGTGTGCAATAGAAATTACGTGTAGCAGTGGCCAGTATTTTTAGGCTGTGTGACACAATAACAAAGAACATAAACAAAGAACACAGAGTTCAATGACAGTAACATAAACAACTCTTAGCGCTGCTAGTTCATGGAAAGAGGCTAATGTGCCGATCTTCGTCGTTTGAAAAATTAATACAGCTATTGTGATTGTAATTTAATAAGAATAATGAATACAAAAATAAGTAAAAAACAAGAAATGATTAATAATTCAATATCTTACAATTATTTATTTATTTCTTTTTTGAGACAGCATTACCATTGAGCAGTGAAGTAGACAAGACGTAGTTCTGCATTGAATATTACAATTGACTGAGTTAACTTAAATATCTATTTTAGAGGGAAGTCGTAACCAAACGTTCTTTGAAATTTAAACTGTTTTTTATTATTGGTCTTATTTTCTTAAATGTAGGTGCTGATAATGCTTCTTTTATGAGGCTTTCAAGGTCGGAATCATTGTTAAAACAAAAACGTATTCCGTGATTGGACCCTGTCAGACCGAGAAACTTGTAACAAATAAACGAGAGTTCAATGTAGACTACTAAAAGTCAGGTAATCAACTTGTCAACCAAGCCAGATTGTAGACTGAAAAAAGTTTAACCCTGTTAACATGGATTGTTGGCGCGAAACAAATTTTGTAGTTACTCACCTCTCTATATAAATATATTGCTGTCTCCGTTCCCGTGATTGAGGTTTTTATTAATTGAGACAAAGTTATGTAATTAATAGGTATAAGTTAATGTTATTTACTATCAATTCATTTCTACAATTTGGTTTAAACGAAACAGAAGAAATTCCATTTTTGAAAAAGTTAGCAGGTACTGATAAAATGTCCATTCTTATTAAAATTTCAATACTTTTGGAATATTTGTATTCATCTAGGATGGATGCATTATTGTTTAAAATTTAATATATTTTAAGTTGAAAATAACGAAGTTCAAACTCTCACTATGTAAAATAAGTGCAAAAAACCGCCCGTTTTTTTTGATTTATTTATAAATTACTGCCGAGGAAGTCCGCCTACAAATTTGACATTTATTGACCGCTAGTAGATGTATACAAGGTACATACATGCCAACTTTCAAAACAATCCAACGCCCAATTAAAAATTATATCGTTCTAAACTCAGGTGTTTTGCTTTTTGAAACCGACGAGTACCTAGTAAATGTTTAGGTACTTGAAAGGTACGTAACATTTTCTACAAGAATAGGCAAAAAAATTATATCGTGCAATTTAAAAAAATTGTCTACGATGTCAGAACAAACGAACGTCTGGGTGTAAAATAGTTATTTACGTGACATGTGCGTAAACAGATTGCGCACGAGGGGTGGCAGTGGCACGAATTCCCGAATATTGTTTACCCACAAGTTGCGTATCCTATTTTTTGCACGATATTTTTCTAAATTCGCACGTTCAAATTTCTGATATTATAACATTCAAACCACAAAATTTAATTAGTGAGCTGTGGCTACAACGCAAATGCACATAATGCATACATTTGTCATCCAGTCTGAGTTAACCTATTTAATTGTCAAACTTTTATTTGAAGATTTGAATTGTTTTTCGGCATTTACAAAAAATACATTTAAATTGCATTCTAAATAACGAACAATGTAAGTACATCAACAATTTGTGTGTACAACGCACGCTATCTACATAAAAGTGACAAATAATATACACGCTGTCGTTCGTCATTTCGAATTTTCAATTATCAATTATTACTGATCCGAAAGAGTTTTTGCTATATTAGGGATGTAAAGTGATTTCTCGTAACTGAAATTGTGTGCTTATGCAAATATTTTTGTAGCAAGATGCTCTATTAACCCAGTGTTTTTGCTACATTTTTGAAATACTAGTACGTAATTCTATTGTTTCGGTAGGCGTATTGACGTACAATAGAATGACGTACTAGTGTTTCAAAATGCTTGTATATCGCTCATTTGCGAGAATACCGACACGACTTAAAAAAATTTGTTTTGAGATAATCAAGTTCAAAAATCTTTACTTTTGTTATTTCCTCCTGGGATCACATTTTATATAGTATAACCACAAAATTTGAAACATACTTTAGACGAGGGCTAAATTAGCTATCCTAGAAAACTGAGCGTTTTATTATTAAAAGAAAAAAATTATATATTATTTTTTGTTAAAATTTGGAGTTATGTCGTTATTTGAGAAAATTTTTGGATTAATGATGGTAATAAATAAAAAAAATATAATACATAATTATTATTATTGAAGTTTTATATTACAAAGACTCAAAAACAGTATTTATTAATGTAGTGAATCGACAAATAAACAAAGTAATGTGTAAGAACAAAGTATGTTATTATAATGAATCAAAAAATGGTTTATACTTTATAGGAATGTGATTTTTCTTAATAAGTTCCATGAAACCGGCTTTTTTCATCTCTGGAAAAGCTGGTTTCAGCTGAATATTTTTATAGCAATGCCAGTTTTCTCCCTACTGTGGCGTCTATTAGATCTCTCTACTTTGATTTCTTGAAATTATTCATCTGCGTAAACTCGTTTTATAGAAAAATGATTTTGGATAATCTCTATCAACTTTTATGATTCTTATCTCACTAATTTTAAATCTTTCGTTTTCATCATTACGGAGTAGTGGAGGCAAAATCTGATTTGATAATTCTTTCATGTCAAAAATGATTCGTGTGAAAGTTCATTTACTTGATATGGAGTGCCAGTTTTCTTAGAACTTCTAATAATTGAGACAAATTGATCGGGAGTGTATACAGGTCCAGATTTTAGAGTTCTTTTAGCTTCTCTTTCTATTATAGAATGTACAGTCTCCTTGGTTTTGGGTATGTCCAGCTATTAGGAATTTATGCTGTATAAGCTTAATATTGGGAAATTGTGAAAGTGCGTATATATACACTGCTATCATAATTCTGTTTTTTTATTGCCCTCCACAATTGTCTGTGTAAAAAATGATTTTTACATCTTCATTTTTACTTTCAGCAATGTTTTTAATAAATTCATAGACGCAAGTTCCAATCTCGTTCACTCCTCTGTCACCTTCACCTTCGTGCCATACGAAGCAATTTACATTATTACTCTCCCATTCGAAAAATGTTAAATTTAAAACATTTAATTTAGATTTATAGAAAAATACAGAGGTTTCACCCTTGGGACATTGAAACACCGCCTGCAGATCGTAACACGCAATTATAACAGTTTCACTAGCTCTCCCTTTACCCCGTTCTTTTTTTTCTTGAGAGATCTTTTTCTGTTAAATGTTTTTCATATTTTGGAATTAAATTTTCCTTCTCTTCGCTAGTAGCGTTTTCAAATGCGACACACACTTCGCATCTATCTTTTTTTGGATTAAAAAACGAGATATTAAATTCTTCAGTGAATATTCTATAAAACATGACGTAGTTTGCAATAGGGCGGTTTATTTCTTTTTGATCGTTAACATAATCCCGGTATATTTCTGCGATGGTTTTACTTCCATCGATAAAACGACGAGTAGTGTGCTCTCGCGTGTAATGGCTTTCAACTGAAGGTATTAAAGAAATATGTTTTCTGACGCTGTCTTTGATTTTATCATCAATTTTTTTATGTTTCCCATGCTTGCCTCTTTTTTCAGACTCAAGAATATTAGGTACATTTGTTCGCTTTGGCAATACAGTACGAATTGCACGATCTGTAATATTAAGCGTATTTTTAAAAAAGAGTTTGCAAACTCGAATGCGATTTTCTCTTAGCTTGAAATAAAATGCATTATTTGGCATTCTCGTGCTTTCCTCTCTTACATATCTAAACCTAGGAATAACTACCTCCATGGTATTAGCTACCAAGTCTCTTTGTCTCTGTAAGTCTCCTATACCCCAATAAGAGTCAAAAATAGTTTTACGTTCTTCTTCGGTAAATTTGGAATACCATTTAAGATGACATTTTTCGTTACAGGCAGCTTTCATTTCTCTGGCTAATCTTCTCTTTTTTCCTTTTGTTTTGTATTATTTTCCTGTGTTCCTGAGTTTCTTTTTTAATTTTTTTTCCACGTTTCCTCTCTTCTTTGCCTTTTTCTACCTTTTTTTACATCAGAATTGTCATCTACCTCAGTAGCTCTTCTTTCTTGATTTGGGTCAACGTTATTATTCTCAATTTCATCTTCTGATTCTGGTTGAATGTAATGTAGGTCTTTAACGTGTCGTCAGAATCTATAAAAATACACTTAAATATTAAAAAAAAACTACTTTTACTGATGTTTTACCGACATCAGATGGAGAATCACTCCTTGACGAGCTTGTAGAGATGTTGAGCCAAGATAAAGCAGGTGATCTTGGCAAGGTATCATCCTCGATATCATCGGTATTTTGAAAATCGTCCATTTCAAACTCCGTGGTATTTTTGGGATCTATAAAAAATATTGTTTCAGTTAAAACACACTTCCAATAAAACATCTATTTAATTTCGGAACAAATATAATACCAGACAAATAAATCTATTGCAAACTGTCTCTGTTAAACAAACAGTAGCCTTATTGAACCATTGCTTGATATTTAGATAAAAAATACAGGTATGAGTGAGCCATGTCAACTTGCTTTTGTTTCAATTTGTATGTCTTCTATCATCTTATTTATTTTTAAACGAAATATGGATTTATAGAGCAATCTTTCAAGAACGTCGACATTCTCAACTTAATTCCATTTACCAAAATACCTGATTCTAGTATTTTAGTCCGTTGCTTAGCGAACATAAAAAAACCCTAAGAAAAAGTAATTTTTTTTCCAGACTAGGCCAGGAATAGTATATTATGCTACTAGGAGTAGAACGCATTCTTTTTGTGTTGAGCGAAGGTATTGCGGCCGAAGCGCAGCTGAGGCCGCAAAATACTTTGCGAAACACAAAAAGGCGTTCGACTCCGTGTAGCATATACTATTTTTCTTCAAGCGTAAAAAACCAAATTCTTGAAGTAATTGAGGTGGTTTTAGAATGAATAGGCAACAGCGTTAACTCAACTTTACAACTGTCAAACATGACTGTCAAACAACATTATTTTTGTTGTGTGTATTAACACAGTTTGTAAAAGGAAAATTTTTGTATTAATTTGTAGAGTAAGAAAGAAAGCTATAATTATTTAACAATACAACAATAATAATAATTAACTCTTATTTCAGATGAAAACTTAAAACAAACATTCTTTTGTAGTAACTATATAGTGGAAAAAATACCTATTTCTTATTTATAGTAATATTAAAGGTACAATTTTGTAATGTCGAGTTAATAATATTTAATCCACTACTTGCTGTTTTAGAACTGACATTGACGTCATTATAGTCGTGATGGATTTCATATTCACTTGACTGGGATATGCTCGATGTTGCGGTGGAAGTACTAGGCCTGTTAAGATCACCTGATGTTACGGTAGATGTGTTACCTTCATCGCACCCTAATATTCTATTGGCAATTTCACGTTTGTTTGAAAGGGAGTCTTCGATGTATCCCTCAGCTACATTGTTAGATTTCCATCCACCGTGTCTTTTAGAGTGGTAATGTCTCCACCATTGTCAACTAACAATGTAGCTGAGGTTCGTCGCAGTGTATGACCAGTGTATTCCTCTGGATTAGGTAGTTTTAAAAAAAGTTGCCACTTGTTTTGGTATACCTGAAATTTTATGTATCCCCATAACGACACGGTGGCATCTACCATTTTGGTATTTTAAAAGAATCTTGTTATGTTGATGTCATTAGGTCGAAGTGTCATATATTGTCTACATAAATTTAAATAAAAATCTCCAACTATGGTAAATGTCCGTGACTTATTCGTTTTAGTATTAGGAATTTTTACTAGTATTATACGTTCAGGTCTTCGATATCCTGTATTCTTAAATTGACTAGTTCGTCGCAACGACATGCCCCACTAACTCCGAATATTAATACGATCTAAGAAAATAGTATCTACTTTAGCGATTGAAAAAGTTATATTTGAAATTACCTTCATGGCCAAATATTCATTGTTTGGCGCATTTTGTAAAAAGTTATTAAAATGTTCTTTTGAAAACTTTTGCTTTTTTTGGTTGATACCCATCAGCTTGGCGCTTCAAGAAGGAAATTAATTTTGCGTAATTTTTAAGTTTATGTCATGTTTAATATTTAATTGGCACTTTAGCATGGAATATTGTGCCCATAATGACGAACTTTTCATAGTTTCCGCCAAATGGGAAAAATACGCTAACATAACATTTTCTGTGTAATTGATTATATTATTTTCTTGCGCCCATTTCAAAAATTTATTGTAAGCAAAATCATATATTTTGCGCGATTTGTTGGGGATCAAATTTTCAACTAAGGCATCGGCGATTTGTTTTATTTTAGGTGGAGTTCCTTCAATTTGCGACATTTTAAAAAGTTTAAATTTTAAATGGCGTTTCTGCTTAAAAGTGCTAATACCTCTACCGGCAAACTAAGTTACTAATTGAGCGTAAAATAATAATATTATTGTACGCCGTAAAATAATGTAGTCGTTCTATATATTCAATGCGGTATAGTAAAATTCATATTTTAGCACGCTTGAAGAAAAAGTAACTAATCCTGTACGTAAACTATCTCTGGTTTCGATGGTTACATAAAAACGGACTAAAATACTAGAATCATGTATTTTGACGATTTCATGTGTTTTTATGTAAATCAAATAAAGTTCCTTCAATTATAATAATATAAATTACGTTTATACAAAAAATAGTACTACCTACTTCTTATCATACATACACAATATGCTAATATCTAACTAAATCTAAATGCTGTATATTTCTACTAAGGCCACTTACTTGCAGAATGACTGCAGCATTCAACAGCGTTATTTTTAGGTTTATTATCCAGTGCAAGTGCAAGTATTGTTTGTGTTCTGGATTGAAAAGCCATTGGTTATTAATGCAGAACACTAAAATTTGTCTATAACAATAATAAAAACATGTCACAGGACATTTAACTAATATTTTTCTAAAATAGTGACACATTTGGATATGCGCTATAATAGACAATACGAATATTATATTCTTTGTTTTCGGATACAACGACACAAGTTAAAAAATACCCTAAAATAAATTTATTAAGTGATGCAAGTCCAAATGATACATTTATCTAGAAATTAATTGTAACTAGTTGATTATAATATTCTTTTGAACAATGACATAACCTTAAATATGTCCATATTTCAGAAAAAAATATTGCTGGTATTAGTGTATTAACAGGAAATATGCCATTATTTCTGAATAAAAACGTACCTGAATATGACGCTTTTTGGAATATGCCCCTCTTCTTGAAATAAGCACAACATTTACCCTCAACGTCTCGTACTTAACTGAGATGTGTCACTTTTTAATTAAAGCAGCAAGCTGAACCCAGAGATGTGTCATTTGCAGTGGCGCCATCTATGATAAACCGCTGTAGCTACAACTATGCCATTATTTTTGCAAAAATAATGTAGCTTTCTATGTATGGTGGTGTAATAATCCCAAAAATGACAAATTTTGAGTTGTGTCGGTATTCTCGCAAATGAGCGATATTATTTGTCACTTTTATGTAGATAGAACTACTAGCGTGCGTTGTACACACAAATTGTTGATGTACTTACATTTTTCGTTATTTAGAATGCAATTTACGCACCTTGTATTTTTTGTAAATGCCGAAAACAATTCAAATCTTCAAATAAAAGTTTGTCAATTAAATAGGTTAACTCAGACTGGATGACAAATGTATGCATTATGTGCATTTGCGTTGTAGCCACAGCTCACTAATTAAATTTTGTGGTTTGAATGTTATAATATCAGAAATTTGAAAGTGCGAATTTAGAAAAATATCGTGCAAAAAATAGAATACGCAATTTGTGCGTAAACAATATTCGGGAAAGAATCTATTTACGCACATGTCACGTAAATAACTGTTTTGTCATATACTATATTCGATATTTATGTGACCTTCTGTTTTGAACACCCTGTACAATTTGAAACATTTGTAGTTTATTTACACATAGGTTCTAACTCTCATAAACGTATAAAAAAAATTATTTATTAAAATTTAACATAGTAAGGTGTTATTAATTTTCAAAGTTGGATTAGTTTTTGTATAATATTTTCTTAACATCAAAATAACTTAACAAATATTAATTGTAGAGTTAATAAATGTTATTGAAAGTTGTCTTAAAATATTAAGTAGAATACGAATCTTGCAGAAAAAACATAACATGCTATTTAAATTAAGGATTATTTTCATTAAATAAATTACCTCTGAAACACCATGTGTCTAATAGGCCACTCACAGTGAAGCACCCTGTATATATAACCTACTGTGGAGAGGTGTGATGGCCTAGTTTTTGTGCACCGATCTATTTGATAGATACCTACATTAAAACTTAAAATCTCTGTTTTCTTTGTCAAAGTTTTACTGATTTTGTTGTCTTTAATGTCATTTTAGGATTCCATAAAACGTCTTTTTTGCCAGACTAGAAAGTCGTAAAAGTTATGTTTAAATTGGTTCTAACCATTTACTTGTTAGAAATATGTAAAAGCAGTTATTTTAATAATTCGATTTCTTTTTTGTTTTAGGTAAGTGTTTTCTGATCAATAGTGAATCTTGGTAAGTAATTTTTTCTATTTTTGGGTCGCTTACAGAGCTATAAAAGCACCCAAATGAGTTCTTTTATAGAAATTCGAGTTCTTTTATAGAAATAGGACAATTTTTATTCGAACGGTGGTAACACTGATAACGTCAAGCGGTCATTACGTTCGGTGTGCATTAATTTAAATCAGAATTAATTAGATTTATTTATCTACTTATTTATTTATTTCCACCCATTTTTTTTTTAAATGAAACATGATAAATGTACTAAATTAAACTTCCCTAAATTTAAAAACTCACGAAATTTTATTTTAAAATCAATCTGAAAAGCCCAAAATAGAAATAATAGTATAAAGAATTCGGGTTAGAAGGCATTTTAGCGACTCGTACTGTACTCGTCTTATAAAATGCTCTTCTGAAACTATTTCTTTAATATACTATTATGTAATATTAAAATAAAAATGAAATATGAAATATAGTAAACTTAACTTAAAATCGGTATAACTTTTTAACAGTAAGTATTTTACTTTTAGATAACAATATCTTGTGTCTTTCAAATTTAATAAGATGTCTAGTCTTGTTTTAAGTTAAACGTCACTTAATTTATTTTGACGTTATTGTTAGATGCGGTAGATGTTCATTGTTTTATAGGAGCTTTATTTTATTGTTCAGTGTGACAACGTTAAATAACTTGAACGTATCTATAACGAAATTACCTTTAGTTTTTATTCTCATAAATGATATTGAATTTTTGATGTTTGATAAATGTTATCGTTTTGCTAAAATTGTTTTATTATTCTTCTCTACACTGAAAAAGTAAGTGAACAGATTAATTTTAGTCTAATGGAAATATTTATTAGTTTAATTTGGTGAACCATAATATGTAGGGTGGGCTAATAGTATAACAAAGTATTAGGAATCATAGTCAAACATTACTTAAAAATTAAAGATAGCGACGTGATAAATAAAATAGAAATACTCTTGATTACATACATGTTCGATAACTTCGTTACAAACACAAATGTGTTGTTTTTAAAGGGATCTAAACTATTAAACAAATTCGGGTGTAGTTTTAATTCTTCCTTCTTTTTAATATAAAAGTTCGACACAGAATGATTTAAAACTTATACATCATTTAGTGTGAAAACTTGTGTTAAATGAGCACTTTATATCTTTGCAATGATGAGTTTTTTGAATATAGTGTAGTTTTTATTTAATCAAAATTTTTCACATACGGCTTGTTAAAGCTAGACTATAGTAGAAAAATTGGCGAAAATGGGTTTAATTAAAATAAACAAACTAAACCCGGTTAAAAAGATATTAAGTGCTATTTAATACATACTTTTGAACCACACGGTGTATTTATATATGACAATGTATCAAAAAGAAGTATCATAGAAAGTAGCATCCGAATTGATGATTACTGTAGATCATTTCATTTAAATAAAACATGTTTGGTATTTTAAGTTATGATTTATGAAATACCTTGAATAATCAAGAGACTATTTTGACATCTAACTTTATCATTAATTGGTTACACCGGAAGTCGGCATTAACTTTCTTATTTTAAATATAACACCTTGTATATTATTTTATTTTTGGATTCCAGAGAAAGTTTTAGGGTGAGTTCTATCAGGTTTCCGTATACCTATTTTCAACCATTTCATAGATATCTTGATTTTTTTGATAATTTTAAAGATATAGGGTTATTTTCAACACCGCGCCTGATACCTATTTTCGAATAGTGGTAATTGCTTTAGGGGTAGACGGAAGCACTAGAATGATACTTTCGAAATCCACATTGAGAATTGATGTATCACATACCAGGTGTCCAAAATTTAATAAACCATTAAATTATTTTCAAACTCGAAAAAGTCCGTTATTTCAAATGTAACACCTTGTATATTATTTGATGGGTGGATGGAGAATTTATTTACGTATCATTTCACTATAACATTCCCTATACCTATTTCTTACGGTTATCTTGGTATTCCATATTTTTTATCAAAATTCCATAAAACTCCAAGAAGTCATATTTAGTAGGCCTTGATTTTGACAGTTTTGTAGATGTTGATTTTATGTTAAAGTATTAATCTGATTTACCGATTTTCGAGACATAAACTTACATTTGAAGTATTTTTGTTAATTATCTCAAGTAATACAGTTTATAATGGAGAATAATGTGGATTATTCAATAATAATTTGTTAAATTTGTTTTATATTCATGGTGAATGTGGACGAATTATTAGGCGAACATGCAGATTATTTAACGAACGATATCCGAACCTGGCACCAATGACTCCCCGAAAATTTGCAAGAATTGAAGCTCGGTTAAATGCAACTGGGAGCGTAAGGACAATTTGAATAAAGAGGTAAATGTATTGGCTTATTTTCAAGCTTATCCACGAAGTTCAACTACATCAGCAGCTCTAGATTTGGGTATTTCAAAAACATCAATACAGAGAATACTAAGAAAACATAAAATGCATCGTTTTTCTGAAATAACTGTACACGGATTACATATTGGTGATGAGGCTAACCGAGTCGACTTTTGCGAATTCATGTGGTTCAAAATTACCGAAATTCCGAAATTTCTTTTTAAGATTATTTGGACTGATGAACTAAAGTTCACCAGGGAAGGAATTATAAATCGCAGAAATAATCACTATTGGGCATAAGCTAATCCTCATGTCTTAAGGGAACATAATCATCAGAACCACTTTGGTTTTAATGTTTTTTGTATAGTTATGGACAATAGAGTGGCATATCTAGTGTATAATGGTTGATTTGTTGAATCGCGTTCAAGACGCATTTAATAACATAAGTCCAGACGAACTCGGGAGGTCCGTTTCGCGAGGAGTACATGACAGACTTCTTCAATTTTTGAACCAAAATGGTGGCCCTGTAGAACATTTATTGTAATGCTTCTGTTTACATTCACTAAGCATTTTATATCATTGTGTTCTATGTTTTTATGTGTTACATTGTTTTTTAATGTAATTTAATATCATTCACGTTCTAAATTTTTTTAATGTTCTTGTTTTGTTTTCATGTTACAATTATTAAATTTCTATCGTTTCAGTAATGTTAATTTATTTAATTGAAAATATGGATTGCCAAGAAAACCATAAGAAATAGGTATAGGGAATGTTATAGCAAAATGATACATAAATAAATTCTCCATCCGCTCATCAAATAATATACAGGGTGTTACATTTGAAATAACAAACTTTTTTGAGTTTGAAAATAATTTAATTGTTTATTAAATTGGACACCCGGTATGTGATATATCAATTTTCAATGTGGATTTCGAAAGTATCATTCTAGTACTTTTGTCTACCCCTGAAGCAATTACCACTATTCGAAAATAGGTAAAGGGCGCAGTGTTGAAAATAATCCTACATCTTTAAAAAATTATCCAAAAAATCAAGATATCTATAAAACGGTTCCAAAATAGGTATAGGGAAACCTGATAGAACTCACCCTAAAACTTTCTCTGGAATCCAAGAATGAAATAATATACAGGGTGTTATATTTAAAATAAGAAACAGAGCCAATTTCAGCCACATCAATAATTTAAATAAAAAAACTCAGACCCGTCAATTTATTTCTGAGGGGGACATGTTTTCAATTTTTTCAATTGCATTATTAAATTGTTACTGCAATATCTTTTGCTTTTTTATATAAGGGTTTTTGTACGGTTGTTCTAGCGTAGCCGAACGGCTAAAGGAAACGAGCAACATGTGGGGTTTTTTGAAAAGCATTTTTTGTCGTCTATTCGATTTTGCACTGTGGGTTGCCATTTAAAAAGTTTGATGTGACGTCATTTTTGTTAAAACCAGAGGTAAAACTGGAATGCCGACAGGCTGAAAAGATGTCTCCCTCAGAAATAAAATTGACGGGTCTGAGTTTTTTTTAAATTATCGATGTGGCTGCAATTGGCTTTGTTTCGTCGGCGTTAGCCCACCCAGTATAAGTTGTACAAAAATTTGTACCTGTAGTAATTTTTTGCAAGGGGTACATTGGTCATTCTTCAAGATATATTAAATCTGAAAAATGGAGATGGTTTGTAATCGTTTGTACCCGTTTGTAATGCTTTCCTTTTCGTTTGTACCTCTACGGGGGTGGAAATATAGCAAATTGAATTTTTTTGTAAGAGGTACATTTGTCATTTATTAAGATGTTGAAATCTGAAAAATTGGGTTTGTCATTGTTTGTACGCGTTTGTACCGCTTTCCTTTGTTTGTACCCATACACAGCATTTCACGAGAAACAGTGATTTGTTTTACTCAAACTGACCGTTTTAAAACCCCGTATAATTCCAACGTGGCGCAAAAGAAGATTTACCAGTTTATTCTAGGAATGTACTACATTTCAGTAATTTTAGGACACCCTAATCCTCTTCTTGGAAATACCGTAAAATATTTCCCAGCATATTCTTTATATATTTTTAAATTTTTTTGTGTAAAATTGTGTGAGAAAGAAAACCGTGTGCAATTGTGGATTGCTTCGTCTTGGTTCGATTTGTTTCAAGGTTTAGGAAAACCACTAAAACCTAAATATGCCAACCCTTATACACCTTAGTATTCATATGTAATAATATTAATTAAGTGTGTAAACATTAAATAAGGCAAATAAGAACATAAAATATAACACCTAGAATATGAAGAAATGTCTTTAAATATGCAGAAACAATTTCGGTCGACATATCGCTATTTATTAGAACGGGTACACATGATTATGAAATTCAGTTGCTTTCAAATTCAAAATATCTTACCTTGTACAACATTTCCAATTACCATATCTTTATCTATACAATAGAAGAAACGAAACGTAGAACTAAGCTAACAGCATTCGCTTCCGGATTTAAAATATCTTCAAAAATAGCAATAGTATCTGTTACCCAATTTTCAATTTCTTATATTTCCACTGTCGCGTCGTAGGGGTATAAAGGACGACAAACCATTTCCATTTTTCAGATTTCAAGATTTCAGTTTGCTATATTTCCATCCTCGTAGGGGTACAAACGAAAAGGAAAGAAGTACAAACGATAACAAACCATCTCCATTTTCAGATTTGAAAGATCTTAAAGAATGACTAATCGAGCTCTCATAAAAAGCTTAATTTGCTATAGTTCCACTTTCGTACGGGATACAAACAAACAGAAAGGCGATACAAACAGGTACAAACGATGACAAACTATCTCTATTTTTCAGATTTCAAATATCTCAAGGATTGACCAATTACCCCCTTGCAAAAAAATTCAATTTGCTATATTTCTACCCCCGTAGTGGTTCAAACGAAAAGGAAAGCGGTTCAAAAGGCTACAAACCATGACAACCCATCTCCATTTTTCAGATTGGAAATATCTTGAAGAATGATCAACAAAGAAAATTAAAACCTACCCATCAGGCCAGATTTTTATTTGAATACTTGTTATATTAACAACATAGACTTTTACGGTCACTGTCACTAATTTATTATATAACTTTCTTCTGGGTCTTTTCTTAGAACGAGATATCAATAAAAAACCAATTAGGGAGGGCTGTCAATTGTTATGAACTGGAACTTTAGTCACATCCTCAGAATGACATGTACAACACGTTTTTGACATTTTTATAGTAAATAAAGTGGACGTGGCTAAAGTTCTAGTTCAAAAGTATTCGCTTTCATATGCCCCTCTAATTGTTTTTGTTTATTGATTTCTCGTTACTTTTGCATTTGCTTTTGTATTTTATATTGTTGGCGTTCCTATTGCAATCTGAATTTAACTCGAAAAATTCATTGCTTAGCTTTAACCTTGTAGTATGTGTTACTGAAACTGTGCTTTATCTCCCTGAAAGTTCACAAAACGAGTAAACATGTTTACAATATCTATGTTATTCATCCATTAAGTAATTTTTTTGCAAATTTTCGGAACATGACCTATTAGGGGACGGTTTTAAAATTGAAACACGAGAGATGTTCCTTTTCCCTTCAACCTGGTAAACAATAAACAATTGCAAAAACATTTACTTTTTTAAACAGTCTGTGCATTTTTGCATCCGTGAAAACCAATCTTGAAAACATGTTTACCAATCTTCTTATCGTAATGTGTTTATTTTATTTTTTAAGGTATCAACTTCTTCTTTGGCCTATATAAAACGTGAACCCTCTAAGGTATCCTTTATCCTGAGGAATAAGAAATCGTTAGGTACCAGGTCTGGACGTTAGGGCGAATAACCTAGTTTTATTTTTTGGGTATTCAAATGCACATTTGTTCTAACAGTAGTGTGGGTTCGGGCGTTTTCATGACCATGACGTTGCTTGTTCTTAGATGTGAAGAACCTGGGGTAAACATACTATTCTTAATTAACAAAACGTACCCGTAGTTCCAGAAATGGTGGTGACCATATTTTTGTTATCTTTTGGAGCTGATCCAAACGGTATTCCCACGTTTATTACCTATGATGATGTTGCCCAGCAAATGCTTCAAGGTCAAAACAATCTACTATAGATCTGCAGTATCTCGCACGGTCGTCTTTTTGAATTGAAATTAAATTGTTGGGAATCCAAGCAAAGCTTACGGACCGTCATGTATGTTTGAACTAGAGTTAATTGGCAGTCCTATTTTATTATATTTCCGATAATAATTTTCTGTAACTTTCTTTTTTGACTTAGGAACACGAAAACTGTCACTTAAGAAAAGTCGACCCCGTCGAAATTCATTGTTCTACGGAAGCAAAGGAGCACGATGTGCCATCACGCACTCGGTTGATTTCCTCAAAACATTTAAGGATTACTTTAAACTTGTGTAACTTTCAACCGTCACTATTGCCTTAATGGAGCCATATTAAGTTCAACGCGTGTGCTGGAGGAAGCATATGGATTTTGAAGAGTCGCGGCAGTTTAATTTTTTTGCCTTTTTCTTTTTATATTTGCACTTTTTAAACTAGCATAAACCAATAAACTTCAAATGCCTACCAATTTTCTTTTATAGAGAATAGTGTAATGTAGAGGAGTCGTTGAGTCGTTTAGCTATATATATAGACAGTAAAAACTTAAATTCTTTGACGAAATTAGCGAACATTCTTTGTCTTAAATGTAACTGCAATTTATCTAGACCATAAAGGTAATAAGGATAATGAAATTTTTATTTTGTTTGTGTTGTTTGAATTTAGATAACGTAAAATGGCTACATAACATTTGTATAGTGCTGACTAGAAGTTATCGATTCGCTTGTCAAGTACTATTCAATTTGTTGTAGCAATGAAACTTGTAGTCAATATATGGAAGGAATGAAATGTCGACGATTTTATAAAGAAAACGCCGTTTTTTATTACTCGCAACTACTTTTAGAATTTATTTTTATCTTCTTTGTTTCAAAAATAAGTGGACGTTAAAGTATTGATTGTAATTACCAGCGTAATAACAAGTAGTCACACATTGTTGGCCTTGGAGATAAGGCTGTAACTCATTGAGTATTGATTCCTCTTATCAAAACCCAATTAAGGTAAATAAGACCAATTCGTATATTCGGCTTAAAAGTGCACATGTACTTTCAACAATTTCTGACAGAAAAAGATACAATTAATATCGATTTAAAAGGTTTTTTTTTTTAAATGTCATCGTTCATTCAATGGTGAACTTAAGGGGTATCGATCTTCTTGTAAAATATGCATGCTGCAATACATTTTTCTTTTGACAGAAAGATTTATGATCGGTTGGAAATTGAGAGATTGCGTTCTATATCGAAACATTTTTATTTGCGAAAAAACTAGATTTGTTAATTCTTCGAATCTTATTTCATTTTTCTTTCTTTTACAATCATTAATTTTAAATATGGGAAAACGCAAAAGAATATCCTTCAGTAAAGCAGAACAAAACCGAATTATCGAGTTTTTATAATAGAAACAGCCTAGCTTCTTTACGCAACATTAAACTCCATTTCATCGATTCAGTTTTCGGGTGCTCCACAAAGCTTATTACCTATTCCGCAGGTGGTAAAGAAAATTGCCACGTTCTTTTATCACAGGCGTTACGAAGCATTTGGTTTTTTTACGTATGTTCGTATTGTCGCACAAAAAAATGTTGGGTTAATTTGTATGCATATTGTATACTTATTTAAAACTACATAATTTGAGTTATGACAACGCTGTTGAAGATATTCCTTTATCTCATTTCAAATTTATAGATTCTGACTCTTATTAAATGGCCAAATTTAAACAAACTTTGTAATTTATATAGAAATATAGAATCACCGGTGTGTCTATTAGTGATCGCGTAATTGCTGAACGACTTGACTGGATAAACGTATACTACCATAAGACATTTGTTTTGTTGAGAGATGTTTCTTAGTTAAATCCTATAGCTATTAGGTGATCTAGAAGAAAGATCATAATCAGCTAGTCGTTTAATAAAACAAGTTCACAAACCAAAACGAATTTCTTAACCTTGCCGAAGTGATGATCGTGCTTGTACATGTAAGTCTCAACTCATACAGCCTTCTACAATAGTAATAAATAATAATTTTTATATGCCATTTGTTTTGTACAAGATTGAGGTGTCTTTGTGCATATGAGGATGCTATTATTGGATCTTCATGACTTGCGATGATGATAGTATCATTCGCGAAAGCTGCCATTGTAGTGTTAAAAGTAGTTGGTATATCTGATGTGTACAGTAGGTAAAGCAGGGGCTCCAAGACACTGCCCTGAGGTACTCCAGCCTTGATTGGAAAATTGTGTGAAGTTTTGTTATTTACTTTAGTCCCGAAATAACGGTCAGCCAAGTAGGATTAAAGAAGTTGAAAATAGGATGGAAGGGTTTGCTTAATTTTGTAAAGTAGACCATCATGCCACACCCTATCAATCGCTTTTCATATATCTAACAGTACTGATGTGCCATATTGTTTATCTTCCATGGGTTTATTTATTATTTGTACGACCCGATGACTCTGTTGTATTGTTCAGTGGAATTGGCGAAATCCAAATTGATGGTCTGGAATAACATCAAGGAAGGGTCTGATACTGAGAAGTAAAAGTTTTTCTGTAAGAGGAAACATTGTGTGGATTTTTACCAGGTTTGGCTATTAAAATTACTCTTACGACCTTCATCTGAACAGGCTAATGCTACAGTTGGAGTATGTTAAAATGTAGATGACGAATACAATAGCTTTTCAAGGAAGTTCTTTTAACATTTTTGGTGTTATTTGGTTAAGTGCATGTGACTTTTGGTATTTAGACGAGCGATTTCTGTTCTAATTTCTGTTTGAGTGATTCATTTTAAGTTTTTAGTATTTACCGGACGAGTTTGCATATCTGCTATCATTTCTTATGATGGAACACTAAATACTCCGGCTATGTATTCAGCAAAAATGTCAGCCTTTTCTTTGTTACTTCTGGCCCTATTTATAGGTGTAGAAGTAGCATTGCGGACTGCAGGATTTGATTGTGTTGGTTTTGCGGAGACCTTGATTGGTTTCCTTATGGAGTTGTCGTAGCGGTTGAGGTTAATAATATAAACCTGAAATTATTTATCTTGCGCTTCCTTTATCTTGGTTTTGAGTTTGTTACTTAGTTGATTATGTGGTTTTGTCTACAGGTGAATAAGTCCGATGCCATTTTGCTATTATTTTTCTTTTCTCTTTGATTAGTTTATTTATTTTTAGTAGAGTGTTAATGATGCTTTAACTACTGATCTGGAAATGTTGTAATAACCGAGTGTGGTCCGAGGAGATGTCATAAGTGGATTCTATACCCATGTATGGGCGAGCAATACCATTTATTAGGAAGAAATCCAGCAAATTAAGTAATTTATTTTAATCAGTCTTTTTATACTTTTTTCCTTGTAGGGTTCTAGCCATTTCTGTGCCCTTTGTAGTAGTGAGGCGTGATCCGTATAGCGTATATATATAAACTTGGGACTCAGAGTTGTGAAGCAGTCTGAAACTTTTCTTTTTTTAGATTATGCCGAGGTGGATAATATACTAGAACAATTGTTATGCTGTACGGTAGTGTTGTAACTTTAATTGATGTAGCTTGGAGATAGTCTTTTGCGTAACCCAGTAGTTCATGATGATCAATTGATTCTTTTATTAATATGGCACTGAGCTGTATTGTCAGTATGATTGGTGTGGTAGAATTTGAAATTTGGTTTCCTTAAGTATGATCTATTAGTGAGGTGGGTTTCGCTGATTAAAAGTATATCTATTAGGTGTTACTTACTTCTTTATGTTACATTAGGCTATTTGAGTTCCATAAAGCAATTCTGAGTGCTTTAGACATTATTACTCCACATTTTATAAATAAAGTGGGGAGTTATGCGATGGTTTCCAAACAAAAAATTTTAATATCCCTTTTTTCACTTTGTCATACGGCCGGTTTTTGTTTAAACTATTTTTTGATCCAATAAGTAATTACTGAGATATAACAATTACGTGACACTAATTGTTGTAACAATATCTCCACAAATCTCAACAAAAAAGTTGAGGAAGAAAAGTTGTCAGAAATTCTATTGTCTATAGCTTTTGTTTGAACCATTTTTTTCTGAAACGCAATTCCATTTTCGTTTTGTGAGAGCGAGAATTTTTAACTCGAATAACGGCTTACAGGTTTTCTTTATAAATGTGATTTTTTTCCATACAACGTATTTGATTTTTACTCAACATCTTAAAAATAAGATGTCAGGAAAACCGTCACTCAGATTTTTATAAAACTTTGAATATGCGTCTTATTTATAATAATGCAGATTGGATTAGATTTTAAGCATACTTTAACAAAGAATATATTTAATGGAGCTGTAGTTTGCCTTTGTTTAACATAGTTCTCATTTTGTGTCCTAGATTTGAGTTTCCGTTTTTAATTTCTTGGGTGTCCATTATGTGATGATAGTGTTTTACCACGATTCTATAGGCTTACTCTTTCTTTAATTGGTAAGTATGGTGTATTATTTTAGATTCTAACATAAACTTTACCAGTTTTCTATAGGTGTAGGGGTGTTACAGTTGATTTTACTGCCATTAGCTAAACTTCTAGTAGTATACTGTTCGTTTTCTACAATGTCAATTAATTTGGTTTGCATTTCGGAAAAAAATGTCTACCCCATAAAGTAAAAGGGGAGCTTTGAGTATTTTTATGTTTGAGGGTTAGTTGTTGTTTGTATTTAGAATGTTGTACCTGTTCTTCAAGTTTGGTTCTTCCGCTGTAGATTGCTTATTAGGATATTTTTTTTTCTTTTTCGTTTGATTAGTTTTACTATTTGCCATGGGTTTTCAGTAGTTGCAGGAATAGTTTCCTCTTCCCCATCACTTCTTGACAAAATTCTTACAATATGAGGATAGATGCAGGACGATTGCGATTGTTGCGACTGCTGCTGTGGGTTATGCATTTGCATATGAATTTGCATTTCATCCTTCTGTGAAAACTATGTAGCATTTATAGGTATTAAATTATTTGCTGGTTGTGGTAGATATATTTGTGACAATGTGAATTTACCATTGGCAAAAATTGGCTTAAAGCTTGGTAGCGGCATAGTTTACTGATTATTGTTTATTAAAGTAGGACCGCTCCCCGTTGGGAACATTTTTATGATTTGGTACAAATTATTTGATAAACAGTAAGTTAAAATGTATGTATGCGATTAGATTCCACTTGACAGGCGAGGTCTGACCTCGCAGTCAGCTTTATCGTTTAATCCACTTACATGCTTGGTATCACCACCTTACTTTATGAAGGTCAAACCAAGCTGACATCAATTTATGTCGGCAGAAATGGAAACTGTCATTTGAAAATATGATGTATTTGACATTTTTTCATTGCCAATTTTGAAAAATCACAGTAGGCATATGCGATACCGACTAAAGTGTCAGCAACGATTTTAAATATTTGTTGAACCTCTACAAATCGAAACACAAAAATTAATTATTTATTTTCAATGGTTCCCCTGAGTCCCCTGCAAACCTAATTTTTTGCATTAAATGTTACTTACTTAAAAAAGTATTAGACATGTAATGGTGCTGATCATAAAATTTAATGTAAAATTATGATAAGGTGCCAAAATAGGGTTATTCTACTTTAACAAACAAAGGTGGCGTTAATTTCCGGTATATTCGGAATTTCCGCCATTTTCAAAATATTTTAGTTAGACTTAGACTAGTCGGTTATAGCCATATACGAAATTTCATATTGATGGAATATCAGGAAGTCTATAAACTTCTCACCGACTGGTTACTTGAATCATCCTGTATAGACACAGTTCACAACTCGTCTAAATACAAGTACCTAGACGAGTAACACTAGATTCGCTTTATACCGAAAAATTAAGCCGGATACAAGAAAGAGAACACTGAAGGATGACACTAAAGTATCATGTGACGAGTGGAAATTTGTAAGTGGAAGTGGAAGGTATACAAGATGTGTCATGTATTTTATAGGTTAACAGTGATAGTTGACATGTATTTTAGGTTAACAGTGACCGGTCGGAACTTGAGTTTAACTTTGTCATATGCTGAATTGAAGTAGTTTTTGGTATTTTTTCACGCGTCACGTGATAGTGATAGCTCCATCCTTGCACCTATCTTTCTATCATGGCGATTTCCAACAAAGGTGCACTTGTCTTAGGTACTTAGATATTTAATCTGAGGTTCACAACACTTAAAAAGAAAAAATATGTACCAAGTACTTGGTTGCTGTAAACTCAATTTACGAGGTCTGGCTATTAAATAACGAGACTGTTTACGAAAAAGGGTTTTATTATAAAAAATTATTCTAGATTCGAATGCTCCCCTTCAATATACTCCCCTCCCATTGCCACACACTTTTCCAAACATTTTTTCCATTGATCGAAGCAACAAAAAAAAGTCGCACGGTGCCAAATCTGGCGAGTACGGCGCGTGTTCGACCACTGGAGGGCGCTTACCGGCCAAATACTGCTTCACAGATAGGGCGTTATGGGTCGGTGCGTTGTCCTGGTGCAAAATCAATAAATCTCATAATACGGAGGTAGAGTAATAACTCTTTCTACCTAAGTCATTGCAGATTAACAATTTTAAACATTATTTATATTTGCAAAAGTATTAATTCTAACGATTTTTTATTCATTTTAATTTGACCGAAAGCTACATTAGCGACCTTTAAAATTATAATTGATAGTCACTTACTTTCGCTCATCTTATTTGATGCTGTAATAATAATAATTTTCTCTTGTCAACTCAGCAAGATCCGACTTTATCCTGATTTAGATTAAGAAGAACAAATTTAAATAACGTAATAATTACTTAAATTTGAATAAGAGTTTCCGCAGAAATACTAAATTTTGCTTATTTCGTTATTTATCCAACATGTCTTTAAAGTAAAACAAGTGGAGTCAACCTCTTGGGATTACGTAAATCATCTGGGATTAAGTAAATCATTTTATGAATACATTTTCCAACTCAAGTTGAATCCACCCTTTTAGGTATATTTCAATTTCCTCTATTTTAAAATAAAATAAATATTTTATATTGCAAGTGGTAAACCATTTGACCGAAAAATTAAATACTTATACCGAAATTATGATTATTTAAAAACAATTTAATACACTTGTATTGGAAATAATTAGAAAAAAACTACAAACATCAATTTAAAAAGTATATAATTAATCTGTACATTACTATACTACGACGGTATAAATCCATAGTAATCCGTTTACAAAAAGTTTCTACAGACTTTATTATTTCACAACTTTCGCAATTATTTTATTGAATTAAATGTTTGTAACACGTTTAATTTTAATCTTTAGTAAATTACTTTTCTCTTAACAGATCCAATAACTTAATTTCTGATAAATTTCTCTTTTTATTTTGAACACATTCTACAACTAGTGATTATTTATCTAGTGGATGTAAAAAATTGATGTTATCTTCTTAGGTTTTCTGTTGTTCCTCATCATAATTACAGAAAACATAAAACTAAAAAAAAATATTGTTGTTTTTAAACTCATTGCTTCACTATATTTCTTATACGAAGAAGTAAAAAGAATAAAAGATATAAAAACTGTTATCAGTTTGCGTACCTTCTTGTGTACTTCATAAAGTTAATTATGACATAATACGAATAACGCTACAAGTTTTCTAGAAAATTTAATCTCAAATTTCTTATCTATAATGTATAAAAGTAACGTAGATAATTTGAATATTTCTGTAATTAAGAGCATGTTTTGCTAAGATTGAGATGTACCTTGCCTATTGTCAACTACGCTTATTTTCTCTTTGTAGATTCAATTAACGCCCATTAAACGTTCTACACGTACCGTACATACATTTACTCAGGTCCATTGTTATGAAAATTAATTATTACACTTTAGACAATGGTATGAAACCTGAACTATATATTGTTAATCTATGTAAACGTGTAGACTATACACAAGATCAACTTCACATTACCATAACGTTGTAAAAAGATCGATAAGTATTCGTTTTCCCGCCCAAATGGTAATTTATTTATTCGTACGGTTACTTTACTTTTCAACTATTGTATTGTTGTAATATAGGTGCCCTAAATGATTAGTATAAATCCATATAGTGTGTTGACGAAACCGTATACAATTGTACAGGGTTTCTATAAATTATTGTCTCATCAGGTGAGTGTTGGAAAATTTAAAAAATGCAAAATTGCCGCTTAAACTGAAACTTGATGAGACAATTATTTATAGAAACCCTGTAGATTGATTCGTTTTGCCAAAGCAATTGCTTTAGGATAACCACCAAAAGAAAATCATGCTAACCCTGACTCACCATAATATCCACATGTGATTATATTGATAAGTTTATACAGGGTGGTGCTTTTGAAAACGGGTCATAGAGATTTAGATTGTGAACTGGTTTTTTTCGAATTCCTGCTCGCCCTTTCAATTGACAAAAATGGTTTTGGTATTAAAACGCAGCTAAAATTATTGCGCATAGCGCTTGCTATCAGAAATCAGCTGAATTAAATGGTCTTTTTGAAAATTCATCAATAAAAATTAAGAAATTGAGACTGTTTCTTCGAAATTTCATCATAGTCCGGTTCCATTTGTGAAGCAGAAATTCTTAATACTGATGAAAGGTGCTCATCTGTAATTCTGTTTCTTAAAGAAGTTTTCTTAAGGTTCATTATTGAAAAGATTTGTTCGCATATATAAGATGAGCCGAACATTGTCATTATCTTCATTGCATGAGTAATTAGATTTGGGAAATTATCTGGACTTAAATTTTTATAATATTCTAGTAATGGTACTGTATAAAAAGTTTGTTTCAGGAGAGTATTACAGTTCAGTTCTATTAACTCAAGTTGAAATTTTGCATCAACTTCTTCGTAATTAACATTGAATGGGATCGCAAAAATACTAAACTCTGGTTCCATTTTTCTAAAGTCCTGAAATCTCCTTTCAAATTCTGAAGATAGTTTTCTCAAATTAATTTCGTATTTTTTAATCTTATTGTTTGATATAGTGAATTTTAAAGATTGTGTTCTTGGAAAATGAGAAAAATCAGATTTATAGATCTGAGTAGCAAATAATAATAACTGTAATTTGAAACTTTTCAGGTATTGTCAAATATTGTGAAGAAACTGATTTTTCCCTTGCAATTTGAGATTAAGTTTATTCATGTGTACGAGGAGGTCTGTGAAAAAAGCGAAATCAGAAAGCCACGTTTCGTTTTCTAAGACGTCAAATTGATTATAAATGTCTTTATCAAGAAGAAAATTCACAATATCGTCTTTTAAATCCCAAATTATTTCAAATACTTTTCCAGCACTTAACCAACGAACTTTTGAATAATACAGGATATCGGAATGCTCAGCATGTACGGACTCCAAAAACTGTTGAAACTGGCGATGTAATAATCCTCTGGAACGAATCATATTTACTAGTTTTACAACAATATTAAGTATATGGTCAATATCTAAAGCCGATTTACAGAGAGCATCCTGATGTATAAGGCAATGCAAAAACAACATCATTTTCCGGATACTTAGAATTAAATTTCCCAACAAATCCTTGATTGATTCCAACCATATTAGGAGCACCATCTGTAGTTACATTACGTAACTTATCAATAGGTAAACAAAGTTTATCGATGCAATTTTCAAATTCACAAAATATATCGGCACCAGTCGTTGTTCCTTTCATTGACTGCAGCCCTGCAAGTTCTTCTGTAATTTCAAAATGGGGGTTGATCCTTCTTACAAATATGAGTAACTGTGCAGTATCGCTGATATCTGTACATTTATCCATAGTAATTGAATAAAAAATAAATTTTGTGAAATTAGATTTTTATCAATATTTTCAATTCTCTCGGTGATTGTTCTTCTTGAGAGAGACAGTGACTGAAAATCATTTTTCTTTTCAGGGCACATAATATCGCACACATCTATCATGCACTGCTTTATAAATTCACCATCTGAAAATGATTTATTAGATTTAGCAATATCATAAGCCAACACATAACTGGCTTTCGTAGCGCATCTTTGAGAATGATTAGCTCTCTGAAATAATTGTTGTTGACTTGATAAATTTTTTAATAAATCTTTCGATTTAATTTTTTTCGCTTCTTCACTTAACGATGAGTAGGAGTGGTTTTCATGTTTGCTCTTGAAATGGCGTTGAATCTATATTCTTTTAAAACTGCAATAGTTGTATTGCAAATTATCCACACAGGTAAAGAAACATTTTCACGTCCATTCTCCTTTAAAATCTCGACATTCTGAATCTATTTTTCTTTTTTTAACATCCATTTTAGACGTTACCTACTACGGAGAACAACACACAGAAACGCAATTGATGAAAGCTTACTGCTAACTAACGCTCTTGCGCGGGTGTTTGTTGAGGCAGTGGGAGTTTCGGGGATTACACAAACAATTACTCAAGTCACAGCGGGTCGTTGCAGGTGACTGACTAAATCAGTAACTAACTGATCTTCGGGCCTGGAAGTTTTGAGCGAAGATGAGTCATCTGTTTAGGTCTGATGGATTTGTGTAAAATACTATTGTGTTTTGAATATCGCCGCAGGTAGTTTTTATGCGGGTCGTCACATTACGAAGTAAGATCGCGTTCAAACATTCTCACAACGGCACTCTTAAACGGGCCAGATTAAACCTTTCCGCGGGCCGGACTTGGCCCGCGGGCCGTAGTTTCCCCATCACTGGTCTAGATAATTCCTGGGGGCGCTGCAACAAGCCATTAGAAACCCCTATGTGACACAAAAAGTTGCCTACGATCACGCTGTCGTGGACCTAAAGAATATACGGCCGAACATCCATCAGCGGTTGCGAGTCACGCACGCGGTGCGCCTGCTATTCACAAAAGCAATCATCTGCTCCCAGAGCTGAGTCTTCTATATCTTCCCAACGAAATCATACAAATCTTCAAGTATCTGTCAACTAGCTGTCGTTAGCAAAGACCTTTCTTATCAGAACTACGTACAACAATATACAGCTAAGTTATCGTTTTAAGGAACCAATTCATATTTGCATGCGTTCAAAACTTAAGTACACGCGACATCAAGCGGTTATACCTTTAGCGTTTAAGAGAATTGTTATTCGGGGTAGTTTCCATCCACCCACGCTTGTTGTTGTTGGTACTAACTCCTTCAGAGTTGGGGGCGTTGTCGGTATCGCGGGGTAAACTAAAACAAAAGGCCTTTTCGATTAGCGGGAGTTACATTCCGTATTAGAACGAGTGTACTATTAGTTTTTAAATCACCGCGTGTACGTGACGGGTGTACGTCGAGTTCCCTTAATCACCAATCTTAAATTGGTACACTACTTCTGTTTTGGGGTTAATAAACGATAAACTTAACTGAATTGCGACATATTTGAACGCGGACTATAATTAATTGGTTATTGCTAATGCACGCACGTTTCATGCGACAGATTCTATCATTTCTTCTAGATACTCCTAATATTTTAAATTGTATGTGCTATATTTATATGTCTTTTGTCTCTCTTGGATTGGTGTTCGTTGTAGCGTGTTAAATTTTAAGTAAAACCTAGTGAATTCCTGTTGATCGGTTTTATTTTTTTCCGTACCCAGCAGGTGGCGTCTCGTTACGCAGCAGTTATTTCTTTTAGTTTTCCTAAGGACTTTCCCCATTTTACCGACTCAGCCGGATACTGCTGTGTTAACGCTTATAAATACGGGATCTTCCAAGCATTTGGTGCACTACTTTGAGCCCAATACTATTGTGTTCTTTCTTTCCTAGGTTACATCGCTAGAGCCGTCACTTTGTTTTTATCTATTATTTATTTGTGAACTGCAACTGTTACAATTGAAAGTCGCATTTGAGCTTTTTGTCCGTAAATACAAGAACAACAGATGGGGACCAGTTTAAAAAACAAAATCGTTATAAAATTTAAGCTACTCTTGTTATGTAATTACTGTTTATTAAACATAAAGTTAATTTTCTTGATTATCTATAATATTCCCTTCGAACGTACAACAGTTATAAGTATGAAAATTGGTACATGGAATGTAAAATTAATGGCACAGACAGGGAAAATTAATAATGCTATACCCGAAATGGAAAGATTGAATATAAAAATGATGGGAATAAGTGAAATGCGCTGACTAGGGACAAATTATTGCGACATAAGTAAACACCGGGTATACTATTCTGGAACATTAAACGAGAGATACTAATATGGTGTAGGAGTCATAGTAGGTAAAACTCTTGCAAATAATGTCACAAACTTTATGCCAGTCTCAAAACGTATCATACCATTACAAATAAAAACCACACCTACACAATTAAATGTAATACAAGTATATGCCCCAACTACTGACCACTCAGATGAGGAAATAGATGAGATACTTGAAAAACTACCAAAACAAAATTTAACCGTAGTAATGAAAGATTTTAATTCAAAAGTTGAAAAAGGACGAGATGAAAACTTTAAAGGCCCATACGGACTAGGAGAAAGAAACGTTTAACAATAATTAAGACATTCTTCACACTCCCAAGAAGAAGACTCTACATGTGGAAGTTGCCGAAAGACTCACCGGAGAATGTAATCAGAAACTAAATCGATTTTATACTGGTAATAAAAAATATAGGAACAGCTGCCAGAGTGTGAAAACTTACGTAAGCGCTGATATACAATCAGACCACATGTCGTTAGTAAGTACCTTTAGAGTCAATTTAAAAAGTTAATAAAGAAGAAAACAAAAAGCAATAATATAAGGAAATTAAAAAATCCAATGATATGAAATAGAGCAGAAAAAAATATAAATGACACCCTTTGAATAGTGACAAATATAGAAAATGTTGAAAAGAGGTAATAAACTGAACACCGTAGAATATATTAAAAAGGAATTCTTGAAACCAGATATCTAAAAGGAAAAGTCGTGAATGACTAATGAAAGACTCAAAATGATAGAAAAAGGAGACTCATAAAAAACCGTACTCAGGAATATAAAAAAAAATTTTTTTATGGTTATAACCAATTAAACAGTGAATAAACATAAACCTGTTTTAATTTTCTGTAACACGGTATATTATGTGTTTAATTGAAAAACTCACAATTTGATTTGGGCCACACTCGGTAATACCAAAATGAATTATAAAAAATGTTACCTTAGTAATTATCATATACAGGGTGTCCCACCGGGAACGCCATTGATAGATTATAGAAAAACTGTAAAACTGTAAAAATTAGTAATTTTTGATGTTGTTTATTTATTGTAACCTTGTTATTTAATTTAGTTCTAATATCATTCGAAACTGTTCCTTGGGAATAAAACTTTTTATTTGCTTATTAATGACTCTCCTTTCAGCCTTATTGTCAAAACGTAGGAATGTTGATTGTTTAGGCAACCCAATACTATTTTTCTTTCATTATCAAAACTTATTTTTATTTTTATTGGCAAATTTTTGAAAATAACGTGAAATACAGCTGACTCCTAATAGCAACACGTATACGGACTAATTTTAGCTTCATTTTGATACCAAAACCGTTAACCTATGACGTTTTCAAAAGCACCACCTTGTATAAGTATAATTACAGACAAAATAAGAACGTAAAATATAACAGCCCTGTTATCGAATGGCGACGTATAATGAACCAGTCCAAGTGTCAGTCATGATTTGTACAAAAAAAAATAATAGGACATAGAGATGTAAAAATGAAAAAACTGGCAAATGGGGCAGAGGATAAGAAATGTTGTACTTTAAATGGTTATGTTCTAATGTTGTGTTTCTAATGCGATTAATTGTTGACCAAATTTTTATTTTTTTTATCAAAACCTGACACGTCTATTTTGGAACTTATTATTATTATTACTATGAAAGAAGTAGTTTATAAATATCCAGAATATTTGTTTTACAAATGCAAATTAAATTTTTGCAGTATATACAGGGTGCGGCATTAGTGGTTGAACTTCTATATATCCGTTATTAAAGGAGATATCAAAAAAAGTTACATTATAAAATTATTTTCGCATTTACGGGGTGTTACAGATTGCCACGGTGAACCAAACATACTTTTTTTTTTAAATGGGAAACCCTACTTTTCTTTCATAACTTTTTTTTGTATAATTAATATTGGTGGATATATTGTTAAAACAATTAGTGTCGCGTGATAGCCATATCTCAGTAGTTACTTATCGGATCAACAAATAGGTAAGTTGTGTATAATTAAATTATGAACAACTTTTATTTGAAGAAAAAATGTGCTAAATGAATATTGAATATTGTGTAAATATTCCAAGATTACGAAAATCTATTTAGTTTACGCCCCTTTTGGGTTGATAGATTATACCCAACATCTAATCAGATTTGCACTATAATAAATAAGATCCATATGCAAAGATTTGTAAAAATGTGATATTTTGTTTACATACTGACGGACGGTCAGGTGGCCATTGAACAAATTTTTTTTTTTATAAACTCTTTGAATAATTCATTAACATTATAGATATCCCAATGTATGGGGCCTCCTCAAAATGTGAAAAAAGATGGTATTAAATTTTTCGGCTTGGAAACCGTCACATAACTCCCCATCTTATTTCTAAGATGTGAAGTAATAATGAAACTCACCAGTTGGAATCACATTCATGCATTTACTTCTTAGTTTGATAAAGATAAGTAAAACTTTTTACTTGGAAAAGTGCCACGTAAAATCGAAACTTGTTAAAATTACAAGTTTGTCATATTACACTATCTCCGCTTTATTGTTTATTTATCAAATTACTTTGTAGGTTAAGATTTTAATGTTTTTAATTATAATTAATATTTCTTTTATTTTTAGAACTGATGTCTCATTTGAATTTGAAAAGTACAAAAAATAGTCACACAATAATTAAAACAATGTACCTACTACCACTTTTGGTATTAAAATTCTATTCACCGTCAATAGTAATTACTAATAAGCGAAACAAATGACTACTTTTATTTATCTGATACTTTATCCAAATTTAAATATTCCCAATATTCACTAACACACAAATGAACTTACATTTCGTGTTACGTGCTGATACAAATTGATATTCTAATTTTATTGACAATAACCAATTACATAATTGACTTTCCATGTGATTTAATAGAACAAGGATTAAGTTTTCAAAATTTTTTTAAAAATCAGTATTAATTATTATTTTTCTTTATAATTCTTTTATTATTTGATTTTTGTTGTTTTGTTTTGTGTTGTACTATCATATAATTTAACAGTAACCATAAAATGAATCTTAGCTGTACTATTATAATGATACATTTATAATTATGGTTGGCATGTTTAGGTTTTAGTGGTTTTCCTAAGCCTTGAAGCAAATGCTTTGCCAAGACGAAGCAATCCACAATTACACACTGTTTAGTCACCACACCATACAGGTTCATACTGATCTTCTGGGGCACCATACATACAATACAATATTAAAATGTACCATACGAATAAATAAATAAATTTATAATTATTTGGTAGATTTATTTTTTTATTTAGCTTTGTTTTTTCTCTAGAGATTTAGAAATATTATAATCATCGTCATCTGAATTTTATTTCAGATACATAGAAAAGCGTAAACCTATAACCATGATAACTTATGACCGAATATATCTTGAAAATAACACTAATTTTCATGTCTTCCGGGCAGCTTGAATGTAATCTGGAAAGCTTATTAACCCAAACTACAGGTGGCGCAAGTCATATTTTCATTTCAAAATATTCGCAAATAGATTTTTTCATTTTGCGTTTAGAATAAGTCTATTGTAGCATCGAAATTAAATCTGTGGATGTTAGAATAAACCCTTGGTATAACTAGAATAAACTAATTAAATTTAGTGTATTGATGTTGGTCAACTTATACAAGAAATAAATAAAGTATTTTTTTCTATTTTAGGTCGTTTACAGAGCTATAAGAGCAGCCAAATGGGTTCTTTTATAGAAAATTGAGTTCTTTTTATAGAAATAGAACAATTTTAATTCGGAACGGTGGTAACACTGATTTGATATTAAACTGTCGTTACGTTTGGCGTGCGTTAATTTAAATATTATGTTACAGGTGTAGTTTTGTAGGTACATTATATACCATTGTTTTCGGTGACAGAAATCAAATTTTACTCACAAGAGAAATAAAGCTGTCAGTTCTGCTCACACTGCTCAGTTGTCAGTTGTAATTAAAAATTGTAATTTTGTATTGCAAATAGTAGTAGAATATTTGTTATTAACATTTTTGCGTTGAACACTTTAAACAGGTACAAGTTACTACATTAATAATGCAGTTATGACTAATACATTTCTAATTATTTAAATGTTTAACATTAACGGTACTATCCGTGTTGTTAAAGTACACTTCTTTATTAGCTTTAAAAGCTACTTCTTTGTTCTGTTCCACAATCGCGATTTCATGGTTTACATTTGTAGAACTGTTATATTCATCTCCAAGAATTTTTTTCGCAATACTAACTTTATTCTGCAGAGAATCCTCTACATATCCTTTACCCACAGCATCACTCTTCCAGCCACCGAATCGCTTCAGAGTTCTTACATCGGCACCACAGTCAGACAACAAAGCAGTATACGTACTTTTACTAATAAAAACGTGTCATCTGACACGTTAAGAAGAAACTTTATTGATTTCATCTCTTAAAAAATCTATGATTTTTTTTAACATGTTTCTGTTTCAAGAATGCAGTTTATTTGCAGTACTTCCATATGTTCACATTTTCCTGTAAATTTAGCGCAGCTTTCGGCATTGAGTACTTTTCGCCTAAAGAGAAAACGACTTGTATGTTTGTGACTATAAAATACATGTATTAATGCATAACATGAGTTACCTTTTGAACAAAATATGCCAATAAAACACCGTTATTATTTACACATGCATCAATTCTTCTCTTCATATTCTCATAAACATTTTGTAACTGCTGCGGAGTTATGTTATTAGTCCAGTGCATTTAGGAATTGACCCACCAATTTTGTATACATATTTTCTCTTACCATTCATTCGGCAGGGTTTTTCTCGGTGAGTTTAACTCTAAGTTTGCGCACCCCTAAATCCAACCCTTTCTCCGCCATATTGGATTTGGTGTTTTTGAAATTTTCATATCTCGCGTTCTAATTATCGCACAGTTATAAACTTGGTGTCTTTGGATTTCTTTTCAGTTATATTTTCAAAAATGTTATTTGACAAAAAACTATGCGTTTAACGGGAAAAAAGTTATTGCTCTTCAAAGTCGACAGAACGACTGAAAAAAAAAGTGTTTTTTTCGGCTCCTATCTTTTTTCCAGTCTACCTGACGCATTTTCGTGAAAGAACTTTATTAAACATAACGTAATTTCTAACATTTACAAAAAAAAATTATCCCGATACCACCATTTCTCGCCCGTCAATCGACCTCCAAAATTGTTATGTTGTGATTTTGAAATGCACTGAATAGCTCTCGCGCTTCGCGCTGCAATTGTCACCCGTTTATTTATTAAAATAAACAATTGTTATGCATCATATATTGTTTAAATATGCCTATTTGTTCAATACAAATTTCGTTGGAGAGGATTTTTATTTAAAAAATCAACATTTGGATGAGTTTAATGATGACTTTATTCTTTTCAAATTTTATTCAATTACACTATTGCTATTTGTTAATAATTTATTGGTACAGTAGAAATTCTTTTTTTGAACGCAGAACTGTGTTTACATTGAAACAATTAAAGCATTTAGTCTTGTAAGCATATTTTTTCTGCTTTTTCCGAACTCCGAACTTTTCCGTTGTGCATGTTTCTCCATGGCAAGTCTTGTACAAAACAAAACATTTCAAACTTGTTTTTTGACATCCACAAGCCCTGCTTGTATATCCACAGGATACAATGTTCAGAAGTTTGCGTGGTATCGGTTCCTGATTGGTTGTGATTGATGATATGTTTGAAGGAAATGTCTCGCTGCTCATTTTTACAACCGGACCTGAAATTATCGCGTTTACCTCACAAGAGCTCAGCAGCGAAGCAATATTTCGGTCGGTGCAGATATAAATGGACCTGGAGCCAATGAAAACCGATCAGGAACCGATACCCCGCATACTTCTGGACATTGTATCCTGTGAATGTACAACTAACTGTAACAGGGCTTGTGGATATCGAAAAGCAGGTTTGAAATATTCTGTTTTGTGCAAGATTTGATGTGGAGAAACCCTCACGACCGCAAAAGAAGATGTAGAGGACTCGATGACGAAGACGACAAAGTTGATGACGAACTTTCAACGATTGTACCTTTACGAAGATCATCCGCTTCATTGAAAAGAAAAGCAAGTCGATCACCTGTTTATTTATTTATTCGTATGGTACATTACACAAATATTGTATTGTGATGTAAGTGTTATGTATGGTGCCCCAGAAGATCAGTATAAACCTGTATAGTGTGGTGACGAAACCGTGTGCAATAGTGGATTAGTTCGTCTTGGCAAAGCATTTACTTCAAGGTTTAGGAAAACCACTAAAACCTAAACATGCCAACCCTTACCCACCCTAGTATTCACATGTATTAATATTAATTAAGTGTGTAAAGTGATAAGTGAGAATGAACGTGACGATGGCTATCAATATCATGACAGGGTTAGAAATTCACTAAAGAAAAAGTGAAAACTGTGGAGTAGTCCTATCAGGAGAACCACATGAAAAAACCACGCCGTGAACTCAACCTCAAGGGTGATGCTAAATTGAGTTCGGAAAAAGCAGATAAAAATATGTTTATAAAGGTAAAACCCCTCGAAAAAATGTCATCATTAAACCCATCGAAATGTTAATTTTTTTAATAAAAACCTATTCTAATAAAATTTTTATTGAACAAATAGACATATTTAAACAATGTATGATTCACAACAATTGTTTATTTTGATAAATGAACAAGAGACAAGAGACAAAATGCAACGCGGAGAGCGAGCGCTATTCAGCGTGTTTCGAAATCCCGCGCAAAACATAGCAATTTGCGCGTCCATTGACGGGCGAGAAATGGTCGTATCGGAATAATTTTTTTTTGTAAGTGATAGAAATTACTTTATCTTTAATAAAGTTCTCTCACAAAAAATCAGGTCAGATGGACTGGAAAAAAGATAGGAGGCGAAAGAGACAAAAAACTTTTTTTTAAGTCGTTCTGTCGACTTTGAAGAGCACTAACTTGTTTCTCGTTAAACGCATAGTTTTTTGTCAACACTAAATCCAAGATGGCGGAGAAAGGGTTGGTTTGAGGGGTGCGCAAACTTAGGGTTAAACTAATCGAGTAAAACTCTTTCGAATGGAGGCTAAGAGAAAAAATGTATACAAAAATGGTAGGTCACTCCTATAAAAATTTTCTAAATGCACTGGACTATACCGTGTGTCCCGGAAAATCTGATGCATTCTGTTTAACATGGGGAATTTGAAAAGTCCGATTTATATGTTTCCAAAGTGGTGTTAGGATATTTCTACTATCAGATCACTTAACAATTGTGTACTACAGAAGGTTTTTCGTAATAATTTCTAAAATTTAACCAAACGTATTAAGAATATTTGAAAAAATATTTCACAATATTTTAAAACGTACGACGGTTCAAATCCCAGTCTTTTTTCGTTTTTAAAAGTTGTATTATTAGTACAGCGTTTAATTTCCATCGGTGTAGAGACATTATTAAAATTTTACTTTTTTTACTTTAACTGGCAACGGATTTGTTAGAATAATATTTAATTAGAGAGTTTTTGGATATTATAAAATCAAACCCTAAAATTACGTGAGTTTCTTCTGTGCATGCGTAATAACGTATGTGCATCCGCAGAAGATATTACGATATCTAAAAATTCCCTATTAAACAATTAAATTAAACCATAATGTGAATATTCTATTAAATTCATTGCCACTTCAAGTAAAAAACATTAAAGCTTGTGCCTCTTTACCGGTAGAAATTAAACACTGTTCGTTTAGAATAATAATACAACTAAAAAAATGAAATCTGACTGGGATTTGAACTGTTGTACCTATTATTTTTAATATGTTTGGTTAAATTTTAAAAATTATTACGCAAAACATTTTCTAGTAGACATTGTTAAGTGTTGTGACAGAAAAAAATATCTTAAAAATACTTTGGGGACATATAAAACGGACTTTTCAAATTTCCCATGTTAATCAGAATGCTTCAGATTATCCGGGACACACGGTATGTACAGATCGGTGATTACATTCTTCAATTCATCCAGAGTATGAAGCCGTGTTTCGTAGACAGTATTTTTCAAGTACTCAAATAAAAATAATCGAGAGGGGTACGGTCAGGTGACAGAGGGGGCCATAGTACTCTACTAATAATCCGATCTCACATGTCTACTAAGGTTATCAAGATCAAATTCCTGATTAGGAAATTGGTTGGCAACTTCATCGATACACAATGCAACAGAATACATCCACTCTGCATCACGGTTGCGTTGACCATTTCGGAAGTAAGTTTCCAAAATAAATTGGTTTATTTACGTGAAAAAAAAGTTTGTTTTTGAAATTGTTATTATGAATATAATTTTTTTAAAGAAAGAAATTTTAATAACAGTAACCTACCAACTAACATCGTTTACCCCCGATTACATGAAACCACTTAAATTGATTAAAACAAATTTACGTGAAAAAAGTTTGTTTTTGAAATTGTTATTATGAATGTAATTTTTTAAAGAAAGAAATTTTAATAATTGTAACCTACCAACCATCACTGTTTACCTCCTAATGCGCGAAAAAGTGGGGCCCCATACCGAACTACACCCTTTCTTCTAACGAATAAGGCATTACACAGTAACCTATAAATTTTAATTTAATTAAGAACGGTAATGTTTTATCAATATTGTCGACATACGTTTTACAAACACGTTCAAAACAATGTAGTCTTAAGAAAAAAAATTTTAATGCAGTAATTAAGAGAATAAACTAATAAAAACCGAAAACGTAGGAAGAAGTAAATTCACTAAACAGTAAACACACAATTAGACATTTACTATTATTTGACATTTACTTTTAGCTAACTTCAATGACAGACTAAACATTTGATATCAACGGCGGAAAGTCGTATCATCAGGTGTCGCGTGGAAAAATAACAAAAGCTACTTCCGTTCAGCATATGAAAATGTTAAAATCATGCTCCGGACTGCCAGTGTTAAACTAAAATACATGTCAACGGTCACTGTTAACCTATAAAATACACCACACATTTTGTATATCTTCCACTTCCACTGACAAATTTCCATTCGTCATGTGATATTTTAGTGTCGTCCTTCAGTGCTCTCTTTCTAGTATTCCGGCTTCACTTTTCGGTATAAAGCGAAGACAGCGTCACACATCTAGGTAAATTTAGTCTAAGGGGAAAACAATGGGACTTTTTATTTCATAACTCTAGCAACCACAGATCACTACGAAAACTGATACATAGAACCATGCTAATGTTACAGGAGGATATTTACTTGAATTTATTGGATTTTTTTACAATGTAAGATAAAACGTCGGATATCACACGTGATCGAAATGTCATTACAAAGCTTGTGAGAAGTGTTTCACTTGACTGGCAACGTCTTTATATATGGCATAATTTGCTCGTTATATTAATAGTTATAATATAATCTGTTAACTCTTTAATTGTAGTAAGTTTATTAGGGAACATGATGGATATTTTAAACCACAAATTACTATTTTTAGTTTTTTCTTTCTTCATCTTTATAAAACCGTTACTTATTCTTGTTAAACGAAAGAAATACAACATATATTTCATACACATTGTCATGTAAAGATTACTATTCATTGTAACCCTTTCTCATTCATGAAAAGATGATAAAAACCGTCATATTGTATATCGCGTTACTAAAAGCTTGTAACCTTTATAAATTCGACCTTATTTTCACCATCAATACAAACTTATTTTAAAAAGTTCAAAAGCTTCTAAAAAACTAAAGGGTCTTTTCAAGAGCAAAAACCCAAGTGGGACATCAAAGGTGTTTTAGAAAACTGAGAAACATTTTCGATAGACGATAAAAGTGTGTAGTAAAATAATGTCTTATACGCACTAAGCTGTAACAAAATGTGTACTTTGCATAATGTGTTATTTACTTGACCTATTTTTTTGCTGACAATACAGTTTAATATACGTACGTATATATTCCACATTCGCAAGAAATTACTACATTATAAAGTAAATTTACTCATAATTAAACGCAAACTATACTATTGAGGTTGCCCTGTTTTGATAAGCAACTCAGGAACTATAGCCGAAATCTTTCATTATTGCTATGTCAATAATACTATTCAGAATTCAGATGTCTGTATGGAAATCTCATTAAAACAACAGGTATATTGTATCTCCTATATTGAATTCAGGTTCCCCAGACAAAGAGTATCAAAGAAAACATTTTTCAACAAGTGTCTATATAAACACGACGTTAGTTTCTTATTACAATCCTAACTGTAATATAACGTAAATAATCGACACCGACCCGAATATTGAAAAGGATTGATTAGTCAAATTATCCTTCAAATCGACCAGTAATGTACTAATCGATATCATACAAATATTTATCTAATTAAGGTTTCTGTGTGATTCCTTTCTATTTATCAAGGATAAAAAAGTGTTGAGTACGATGTTCCATATTAAAATAATTGATATACAGTGCGAGTTTCTAACTTGGAATAAATTTAGTAAAGAAAAGACAGTTTTTTTTCGGAAATATGCTCAGACACGTCGATTAGTATTTTAAATTGCGCTTTTTTCATGTAGAAAAATTTTATACAGTGTGTCCCAAATTTGAGATATGACGTCACCGACTTTTTTTTTTAATGGTAGCCCTAATTTTTTTATGGCTATTCTTAAAGTGTACATCGAGTTACACATGCGTACCTAATTTCAAGTTTTTATTCCTTGTCATTTAAAAGATATTTAACAAAAACATTAACTAATTCGAAAAATGAAATTTAAAAATGGCACGTCAAAAGGTATTCGTTGTTTGTCAAATCGGGTTGACGTCTTATCAAAATGTTATAAAAACAAGATAACAAGTAAGTTAATAAAACAAGTAAGAAGACCTGCATCGTATTCGAGTTGTTGAGCGAGAACCCTATTAGTTTGTGGTTTTGTGCGAAACACCGTTTTTTGAAAAATACACGAAAATGCCGTACTTAACTGAAACCCACAAAATTGAAATTTTAATGATGATTGACTACGGAGATAGGACTAGAACACAAATTGAAGTTATTCATTTATTCAGAGAGAAGTATCCTGATTTACCACCCATATCGCAAAGTACCGTAAGCAAGATTGAAAAACAGTTTAGGGAAAACGGGCATTTAAGAAAAACAAATAATCATCGTCAGAGTGCGCTAAATGAAGAGGAAAAAATTAATGTACTTCTCTCTGTTCAAGAAAATCCTCATGTCTCCACTAGGCAGATAGCTAGGGAACTCGAAATTAGCCAGTCTTCAGTGGTAAAAACTCTTAAAGCGCAAAAATTTCATCCCTATAAATTGACAATCCTCCAGGAACTCACCGAAGATGATCCGGATAGAAGACTCCAGTTTTGCGAACAAATGATGGACCTACTAGACAGAAATGTTCTAAACATAGAAAACGTCCTGTTTTCTGACGAATCAACGTTTATGTTAAATGGGAGGTAAATCGTCAAAATTGTCGTTATTGGGCAGACAATAATCCACACTGGATGAGGGAAGGCCATACTCAACATCCAGAAAAAGTCAATGTTTGGGCAGGGATTATTGGTGATCGAGTAATAGGACCATTTTTCTTCCAAGAAAATCTCAATGGAGCAAGATATTTAGAATTCTTGGAAGAAGAACTAGTTCCGACTTTGGCTACTCAATTCCCTGATCCGGTTGAAGCTGATGTCCCGAATAGAAACATCTGGTTTCAGCAAGACGGGGCGCCTCCTCATTTTGCTAGAGCTGTCCGTGAGTATCTGGATGATGCATTTCCAGGCAGATGGATTGGTAGAAGAGGGCTCTTTGAATGGCCACCCAGGTCTCCTGATTTAACACTTATGGAGTATTTCTTATGGGGGTACTTGAAAGGCAAAGTTTTTAGGACCAAACCGGAAAATATTGAGGAGTTGAAAGAACGAATAAGACAGGAGTGTAGGCTAATTTCCGCTGAAGTAATTAGAAATGTTCAAAACAAGTTTCATTTCCATTTAGGGTATTGTCAGTTAGTACATGGACAACATTTTGAGCATTTATTGAAGTAAAATTATTGAGTTGAATCAGATTTCTTCATTTTTCGAATTAGTTAATGTTTTTGTTAAATATCTTTTAAATGACAAGGAATAAAAACTTGAAATTAGGTACGCATGTGTAACTCGATGTACACTTTAAGAATAGCCATAAAAAATTAGGGTTACCATTAAAAAAAAAGTCGGTGACGTCATATCTCAAATTTGGGACACACTGTATAAAATTTTTCTACATGAAAAAAAGCGCAATTTAAAATACTAATCGACGTGTCTGAGCATATTTCCGAAAAAAAAACTGTCTTTTCTTTACTGAATTTATTCCGAGTTAGAAACTCGCACTGTATATATAACGGAATTTCGGGTATTACATTTTCCGTCACGGGATCCTTGTTGATTATTCCGAAGAAAAGTGCATGTATTTCTTCAACTAAACTACTAGGTCAAGTAATTTTAGGTATTGTTGTATTTAATACTAAATTACCATTTAAATGTTAATCAAAATCACAAAAATAAGAATCTTTTTAGACAAAATGGGTTTGTATGTGCACACCCTGCTGATGCCGTCACTCTCAACAACTGTCATTGTTTTTCACACACATTCACGAAAGATACGATTTCGATCACTTAGAACGAATAACACGTAAGGTCATTGTCACACAGACCAATCATCATAATTTAATTTATATACTGACATTTGCAACAGAGATGTCACGCACGACTCCATTCAGTAATTACACTATCTAAAATGAATACTACACTACAATCGTAAACAGCAATTATTTTGGAAATCATTAACAAAACTAATTCAAATTAAGAAAACTCGTCAACAATACCAAAAATTACAACAGCAAACCGTGAGTTTTAGGTATTAATAATTAATTTCGACGGCGCGCCGTCATATACGATATGAATTATGTCAAAACCAACAAAGTACATATCCGTGACAACTAAACTATAACATAATGCAGTAGTAAAGTAGGGAACGAATACAAAACTTGTATAGGTAACACAAAACGTTTTGGAAATTAGGAGCACAAACAAGTTCATAAATAATACAAGGTTCAATTATATGATAATTTATTTAGGTCTTTTGGCTGAGTACTGAAGCCCTGAAATAACTTGGAGATTGGGTTGTTCCTCTCTAAAACTAGTATTCTAATATTCTTATATAGGTTTATAATATACTCTAATAGTACTATTTTAAAACCCCAGAAATGTATGCGTATTGTCAATGTAAAATCCATATATTCGAAAGCACCTAAACAGCCAATAATTATTATTATTATTGAAGGCCGTGTACCTAGCATGTTATTATTAAATCGATTTTCTTTTCATTGTTCAGTTGTTTTGTAAAGAAAAGAAAGTGTTATCTACTGACCAACAGGTCCTTTCAACATTACGTCCATAGAATTAACATTATAATTATAGTATACGCAGAAAAAGAATTTCTTTCTTATAACATAGCATTTTTTAATGCTTTACATTCTTTATCTACGACCACTACTGTAAATGAGAATTAACTCACGGCTTGCTATCTTTGTATGGTGCATTTTACACGTACCCGTTGTGTAATGTGTAAACAAAACTTTCTAGAGACTTTTGTTTACATTTGTACATCCCACCCACCTAGAATGGGGCTCCGACACATTGAACTTAAATTGATTTAATATAGTATTTTGAATAAATCGAATTCTGTGGAACGACGAAATTTGTTCGTTAAGGAATTTACCCACAGAAAAATAAACTATACAGAAACTCCACTCGCAGATTTTTTTGTCATTTCATCAAACTTGCGCATCCCTCCACGCACATTATTAATATGGGCGATATAACTTCTTTGTTTATTACTTATTCTACAATATAGTTATTTTTAAACTATTCATTGCTTGTATTGAATTTATAAGAACTTTAAATTACTTAAATTATTATGTACGCAAGTACATCTAGTAACCCTCAAGCAAGCAAACGCCATGTGTTATTTGGAAGTACCGGGAAGATTGTGTAAAACAATTACAACTTCTTTAAAAGTACGAATTCAGGTAATACAGTAATTAGATAACATTTTATTGGGTTATATTTAATTGCATTCTTATAGGCTCAACACCTAAACTTTCTTCTCAATCTCTGATGGTCATTAAAGGCGGGAAAACCATTGGACACTTTGTGAAAGAAAACATCTCACTAATTATTAAAAATCAGGACGACTAATTAATGAAACTTATGTACCTACATGCATGCTTCACTCCATATTCGTAAAGAAGGTGGCAATGAGATGCTATTTTCAACTTATATTGCGTAACTAGTTAGAATTTGAATGTATTTGTGAGAAGGAACGGGAAGAAGTTTGTCAAAGAGGTCTATATAAATAAGGAACACAATGGACACCTTGTTTTATCCTTATCCTCATTTGGTTACTAACAATCTTGATATATATTTTTGAAAAAGAAGGACATCTAGAATGTTACCGCAAATGCAACATGTTATTGTCCTGATTGGTATTAGTAGTTCAAATAATAAGCAAATTGTGAAGATAAACTTATGGCAATATAAATTGCATCAATATCAGCTAATTGAAAAATCACCGATGTAAAATTATAGGAGTTGCGGTCATAACCTGGGTGCAGTATTATATGGAACATTTGGCGCTAGAAGTCTGTGTCTTAGTCGAAGCAACGTCAAATATCTTTAAATATCCTTTTTTTGTTAACTGTAAGTACATACATGTGTTGTAATTTTCTTCGAAGTGCTTGTAACTTTAACGTAGATTGTAGTTGTTTATAATATAGCCACTGTAGGATTTAATTTGTTTAATAAAGATATTTGTGAGAGAGGAGATAAACAGAAAAAGAAGGGAGGGGAGAAGAATGGAAAAGGAAGGGATAAGTATAGATAAAGATATACAGATACAAGAAAGGAGTGCCAAGATAGAAGGGGGAAGATACAATGTAAAGTACAGGGAGAGGAATACCAGAATATCTGAGGGGGAAAAGAAGTATAAAAGAAAAATAAATCATAGCGAGGTTTAGATGCGGGAATGAGGAAAGAGAGAATATGTACTGGAAGAATGATGATGAGAGAATATGTAGGATGTGTGGCGAAGGGTGGGAGAATATGAAGCATTTAAAAGAAAATGTGTGGAACTGCGGCCCAAAGAGAGGGAGGGAAGGATATTATTAGGAGAGAATGGACAGGGAATAGAATGGATGAAAGAAGTGATAAGGAAAAGAGAAGAAAATGAGAGGAAAAAGAGAAATATATGTAAAGTGTAATAATTTAAGAAAATTTTTGGTATTATTAGTATGGGGTTCAATTCTTTTTATTGTTTAGTTTTTCGAAATAAGAAAAGGAAAGGGAATTATATATAAGGAGTTTGGTTTTAAGTTGTAAAGAATTGAATCTTTTATTTATGTATTTTATTGCAAAGAATAAATAATAACATGATAAAAGATGATAAAAAAATTAAGATATTTGTGTGTTGTATATTTTTTGTATAATATGCGTTTAGTTTTCGTTTAGAAACGCTTCACAACTTTGTGACAAAATCATAATTCGAATGGTGAGTTCTTCAGTGATATGACGTTTTCTTCTGATTCAGAAGTTTAAATTGACATTTTCTTTACTTGCAATTTATGGACAACAAAGTATAAGACATGTGAAAATACCTTGACCGCCTTCATAAATAAACAAATTACAAATTCTAGGGGTTTCGGGATGGGAGGTATAGGAGCCGATGAAAGAGAGTGGCTCAACAGAACTAGGAGAGAGTGTAGTCGAAGTAGTGGAAAGGGAAACAAAGTTAAAGGTAAGGGGAGGGGTAGATAAAATTACAGGGCTAATGGGTAAAAATTGTGGGAATTGAAAATTTTGAGACGAAATTTTTTTGGAGGGGAATGATTTTAGGGGTTAAAACTTTTGGGGGTGTTTATATCAGGGGCGGAAATTTTTATGCGGCAAAAACTTTCGGGTGAAAATTTAGATGGAAGATGCTAATGGAAAGATGTGAAACGTTTGTGAGCGATTGGAAAATAGGGGATGTTCGTATATAAAGTAAAGTACAAAACTCGAGTTGTAAAGTAATTACGCCCTCCACTCTGGCCTAATATGCTATTTACAACTCTCGTTGTGTAGTATACTATTACACGCGAACGATTTGAAAAAAAATAAGTGAAGATTATGAAATTATTAGTTAAAATTTACAAACAAAAAGTGTATACGTAGAGTTGTTTGGTTGTTGGGAAACAAAGAAAAAACCAAATTGAAGGAAGTGGGGATGAGATAAAAAGCTTGAAAACAACGTAATCTATTAGCAAAATTTAAATGTTATTGTGTTACCTCGTGGAAAAAAGAGAAAAGTGTAGACAAGCCAATGGTATATTGAGCCTGTAAGTTGTTATGGATATGATCTTGTGACTTAAAATATTTCGATTTATGATAAAGTATTATCCTTGTAAGGCCGTCGAGTCTTTTAATAGTATACGAATATTATGTAACAAAGAACTAAAGTGCTTTGTTAATTCTGAGCGCTAAGTTAATTCGTCTGAACAAATTCGAAGGGCGAATTATCTGGTGTTTTATACAAATTTGACATAAGGCTTATTGTAGAAGCCAAATCTATGCCATTTAAAGTTCCTAAAAGCATAATAATGCATAAATGTTGTATTAGCTATAATACTTCCATTATTGTGAAGTATTTGTATCTGTAGAGAAGGTTCGGGACAAACTTTTAGTGCAGGCCTGGTTCGAACGATGGAAACACTTAAAAGGTGTAGTGTAGAGGTTGTAGATGCAGAATATAACCCGTTTTAGACGTTTGGTACGCGAAGATTGTGGAAAAAGTACAAAAGGGAGTTTTGAACCTGAGAAATTGATTCCTGCATGTAAAAAATTGATAGGGAAATGCGACGCAAAGGAAACAGGAAAAATGTAGGTTCTGCTTGCAAAAAAACCAAGATAGTGTTTATCGTTAAGAAAATCAAGAACTACGAATGAACGATTGAAAATAGATACAAAGTGTCGTATATAAATAGAAAGCACGGAAAATAATGAGAAAGAACATTCCACATATGCCAAATAAAGGTAATTTTGGAATTTTTTATAGCTCCTTTATATTTACAATCTGTTATATGTATACAAACAATAAGTAAACAGTATGTTAATATTGAGCAAATAAATGTTTTGTAGAGAATTGTTCTCTTTTTCTCATAATTATTTAATGTGTGTTACAATTATATACAGGGTTATTACAAATGATGTTTATGGTTTCAAGCAAATATAAATCGAGTTTTATTCGTTTTACAAATATAAATAGTTACATTTGAAGGAAAACTCAAAAAGTTTTATAACAGGTATTCAGAATTACAAATGTTCAATATGGGAGCCCCTTGTGACACGACAGATGTCAAGCCTATAACCAAGCTCTTGTCATACGTTGTCGAGAGTTTCTTGATTGATTGTTTCGATGGCATTGGCAATCCTTCGCTGGATCTCAAGTGTGGTCTCTACTGTGGTAATGGTGGTGTATACACTTTATCCTTGATGTATCTCCATAAGAAAAAATCACAGGGGGTGATGTCCGGAGATCTTGGAGGCCAGCTCTAATTGTGGTATAAGCCATTCCGTCATCATGTCCAAGAAAACCATTCCATTTATTGTTTGTTCAATAAAGAAGAAATGCCCGTACACTTTAAAGAAACAGCTTATACATACCGAAATCAATGTAAACAATACTTTATGAGTTTTTCTTTCCAGCGGTACCAACCAAAGTGGTTTTAATACATCATATTCTAGTGACATAGGTATGCAATGGAAATCAGGAACATAATTTGTAATAATCCTGTATAAATTAAATAAAATATAAATTCTTTACATAAATATATGCACTTGTAGATACTTTACAACTATTATTGTCCCTTATTGATAAACTTAATAAGTGAATTAAACTTTTCAATAAGATCTGACGGCTTAAAACGCTTGAGCTTCCTGACTTCGTTAGTATTGTCCATGACTGTTTTTGCTAATTGATTCGTATATGGATTTATTTGGTCTTGATATTTTAATGTAATATTTTTTTATTTCTTCGCGCACTGTTTTTATTTGAAGGTCACTTTGTATTATATGGTTAGGCACATACCACGGGGCATTGACGATTGCTGGCCGTTCCTCACAATTGTATGCCGTATGTCAATATTGGTTTCAGCCAGGCTTTGCATACTAGTATTTAATTTTCTAGAGTCAGTTACGAGTTACGGCCTATACCTAATTCAGTACATTTTGTTGAATTTGATCCCGATCTGCTTTCGCTTCGTGAATATATGCTTGCGCCATGTCAATCTCCGTTCAAGACGCAGTCCCAAGTATTTCCCATCTTCGGCTTGTGGCAGTTGGCAGTGATTTAACATTACCGTAGGGCATGAGTATCTTTTCATTGTGAAGGTTATGTGTCTACATTTTGTTTCATTGACTTTGATTCTCCACTTTCTTAGCCAATCGGCAATCTTGTGTAAATTCTTCTGTATGACGCAGCAACAGCATTTGTGTGCGAATGTAGCCACTGTTGTATGCGTAGTAGTTGGTAGGTCAGATGTATATATAAGATAAAATAATTGCCCCAACACGCTGCCTTGCGGTACACCATATACAGTGAATTTCGCAATGTGTTCCTCTTGTTGTTTTATAAGAAACCAACGGTTATCTAGGTATGACTTTAACATTTGGTAGTAGTGGTATGGCAGTTTACTTTTCAGTTTATATAGCAGTCCTACGTGCCACACTTTATCGAAGGGTTGACTCGCATAGAAATAAATGTGAATTTCAAAATTATTTTTTATTTTAAGACAAAGGAGCGGTATGCCATTTTTTGATCAAAAATGTTCAGGCAATTCCCGCAACGAACGTTACTGGAGCAACTAAAAAAAATACTCAGAAAATGTCTCATACTGCATAGACGGTGTACGTACATTACATTTTATTTTTTTACTTCAATATCGTCAACTTTAGTTTTTTCTTGCAAATGCAAATGCAATACATGTTTTTAATTTTTTAAAGTTCTCCTAAGGCCCAGTTGTATTTCCTAGGCGATAATTGTTGTCACAATTGTATCCATAGAAATTAAACCATAGTTAACTTTAAACGGAGATTGTACTATTAAGAGGGATTGTTAATTTTACCTTCCTACAAATTGGGGAAAAATGTAAAAAAATATTTTAAAAAATATATTTTTATAAGTACTCGTATATGTCATATCAGAAATTTCACGTCTCTATCGCGACTGATTTTGAACAAAAAATTAAAACTTAATTTTACTTCGCAGTTCCTAAAGTAATTTTGAGTTCAAACGTAGCTGTAAATAGTGTATTTACGATCGGTTTCAGTGCTCGCAGCTTCGTTTTATCATTTTAAAATGTTCGGAATTTTAACCAGTGGCATATGAAAGTAATATGAAATTATGTAATTTGAAGAAATATTTCGACTATTGATACTTCAGTTAACCGACCAAGCTCTTAACGCTGTTAGTGGACGTGTCACATATAACTTTTTGTAATATCAGAGATTTACTCTGCGTGAAAATGAAAATTTTAAATTCCAACGAATGACACATAAATAATGTTATATCCCGCGTAATAATAGTTTCATAATGCAAATGGAATTAATCCAGGCTTTAAGAAAACCGGACGCGCGTTTTCTATTACTTCTAGTTAAAACTAATTCTTGTGAATAGATACACAACTTTTCTTAAAAATGTCCGAATATGAACTTAAAACCTTATTTAGTTGATTATCATTGTCAACCATGTTATTATCAACTGTTTCGTTTAGTGAAATTTTAAATAATGTAAAAAGATCCCTACCTAATAATAATTTGGTAGCATTCCTAATTACTAAAAATTTACATTCCTTTGTAACATTTTCAATTTGGATCTGTACATTAATTTCACCTTCTGGGACGATTATTTCTCCAGAATAAGTTTTAGGCTTAACTAGAGTAGATTCTAATTTAACATTTGAAAAATGCATTATATAAACTTTAAAAGGTAAGCAAGACAAACCAACACCTGTATCAATTTCCAACTGTAATGGAATCCTAATAATTAATGAGTGCTGCCTCATCTACCTCCTCAACATAATTATTGCATTCAGCTGTTTTGCAAGCTGGTGCCCTTTTTTATTGCATTTTTTTACATATAAATCTACGTTACTTACAATGTTTAAAATCATGCTTTGTATAACTACAATAGTTGCATTTGGGTTCTGTCCTGTCCTGTTTATCTTCCTTCTTTTTGGGTGTTGCAGGTTTAACCATTGGTTTAACTTTTTGCAATCTATTAACACTTATTTCACGGTTTTTCTCCTTCAATGCTGTTTCTTTGTTTAATGTAATTTCTAAAATTTCTTTTAAGATACGTTTAGGCTCCTCTTCATATAATCGGTCTTGAATTGGACCTGTGGCCATGCCTGTAATAAATTTGTCTTTAACTCCTTTAAGTAGCATTTCTCCTGAAAAACCGCAAGGTGCTGCACTATGTTTAACTTAAATATAGCATTGGTTAATTGATTCGGTACCCTGTTTTAATGAATCGAACATAATTCTTCTTCGGTACGTTGATACTCTTGGTTTAAATTGGGTTGCTAACATTTTTATCAGTGTTTCATACTCTTAATCCTTAAGCTTTAATGGATCACACAAACTTTTGAGCGTTTTATAAATATCTTCATTGATGAGGGTTAATAAAATTGCCATTCTTCGGTCATTATCCACTCGGTTGGCTAAAAAATATTGTTCTAACCTTTCTTCAACAACCTCAAAGTCGTCGCCCTCCTTAAGAGTATCCAACGTAGCTGTTTGCCCAGAAGCTATAACTGTAATGTTTCTTTCTTCTAGATGTTCTTGTACTTGAGGCGGATCCTCTTTCACACGTTCTGTAGCCATTTTTATTCTTTTCAAAACGCTTAACAACACATTAAAATGATCAGAAGCAATTTCCAACAATACTTGTTTTGTTACTGTTTATCTTCGTCACCAATTTGTTATATCCCGCGTTAATAATAGTTTAATACATGTTACTAAATGATTTATTAATAAATAAATAAAAGAACAGTGAGTTTACAAGATCAAATATCATTTCTCACATCACAAATAATTAAGCAATTGTTAGGTTTTGGTGAAAATTTTGTTTTAACGGCTAACCTGCTCAATGTTTTTAACGTACACTTTTGGGTTTTAACGACCGTTGCTATTTGTATTTATGGTACTCTCATAAATGATTACTTAGGATGTCCGCTACTTAGATAACTGAGGAATAATGAACTGGTATTACAAATATTTTTTAAAGTTCGATATTAAGTACACTCGTTTATAATATAGTTCAATAGTACTCAACTTAGTAATGTCATTGACAGGGTAATGTTAAGTTTGAAACCAAGAGAAGTTCTAAACTGAATTATGCATTACATTGTCGATGTTTTGAAAATAGAATAAATTGTACTTATGATGATTTTCATCAGAAAATATTTTGCTGATTTTCACTGAATATTTTACAGAAACCATGGTTAAAAGATCTTTGGAAAGAAAACATTTTATGATAGATATTTAGAAGACCTTAATGTATAATATTTATAATTTTCTACTTGACATAAATCTAGACATGAATTCATAATAGAATTTGATAAATTTCAATTCAAAATGTTTCATGGTAACTAAACACTCCTATCGTCTTTCCACATGTTTGCCTCATTTAAATAAGCGTAAATTATTAAAAATGCCAAGAGAGATGGAAATTATTTACTTATTCATTAGATGCAGGGATTTATCTGTAAATAATTAAATTAATTGAATTTTTTACGGGGCGTCAAGGACTGATAAATTATTTTAAATCAAACAGCAGAGGCATAATTTCCAATATAAGTATTCATACTTTTATGGTATGTTGAGTGAAAGTTGGTGTTCGTGAATGCTTCGTAAATAAATTCAAAATCTTGGAAGTTTACGAGCGAATAATTTGTGTTTAGACTCAAGATCAACGATTTCATTAGGAATACACACGAAAAGATAAGTACTTAAAAAGATAAAAAAAGCGATACATATAACCCTTACATTAAATAAATTAACTGAAAAGAAAGGTAAACTTGACCTCCGAGGAGATAGTCCGGGCGAGTAACGTTGCGCAAGTATTCCATTGATAAGTTATATCAGGTGTATTAAAACGGAAAATAAATTATTTCATATCATTTGGTTGTGGATAAAATCCCAATCTACCGGTCATTTAAAATTTCATTTATTTTATTTTTGTCTGTTTCCTCAAACGCTTTAATTACTAATCTCTGAAGCTTCGTCGACGTATCTACACAGAGCTGTGGGTACTACCATAGGGGTAATGCTCAACAGGTGCACATCTGCCGCGTTCTCCATTTCACTTATTTGCGATGGCTCCTCTTCCCTGTTCAATTTGTTCAACACCATTCTCCTCTACATTGCCAGGATTAGCGTGCTCGGGACCATGTCGCAAAAACTACCATTTCTCCTGTGTTTCACTGCCACCAGAATTGAAAGCCTTCTTAAAAACTTGCCCTGGACTAATTTGGCGTTGCAATAACTGTATGGATGTCGTGTCTAAGGAACTTGATGTAGAATCTCAATGTAAGACGTACTATAATTCTCTTGTCAATCAATTTGATAGTAAAATTAGAGATCTGCAATCTGAATTTACTAAAACGCTCAACGAAACTTTAGTAACATTTAAGCATGATGCAATCAGTGAAATCACTAGTAAATTTAATAAAATCTGTTCTAACTTTGAACATATAACATCTATAACAAATGATTCTTACGCTAGTATAGCGGCAGTTGCAGCACAATCTAAGATTGTAGTTAAACCGGTAAACAATAAGCAATCTACATCTACGACTAAATCAGAAGTATTACAAAACGTTGATTTAATTTCATCCAACATCTAAATTAAGCAGGTGAAACCTATTAAAGATGGTGGAATTCTAGTGAGCGGCTCCAATAACTCTCAATCACAAAAACTGTTAGACCCTATCGACCAAGTATGAGATGAGACAAATTAAACCAACGCCTATCAAGCTTAGAATTGTAGGACTCACTGAATCTCTGAGTTCTGAAACATTTGTGCAATATTTTAAAATTCAGAATGCTGAATTTTTCTACAATGATTATTGTTGTGAAGTTTTGTCAATCTCACCAGTGAAAAACAATTAATCTATTTTTCAAGCTAACATTACTGCTGATGCTGTTATTTACAATAAACTTTTAGCAGCTGGTCATATTCTCATAGGATTAGACGGCTGCACTGTATACGACGGAATGGAATTGCGTAGATGTTTCAGTTGTAATGTTATAGCCACCCATCAAAATACTGTCCCCATAAAGATACACCCAAGTGTCCTCTCTGTTCTGGCTCACATAATGTGAAAGAATGTAAAGCAAATGCGGCTGATTATAAAAGTTCTAACTGTGAATATTTCAAAAATATCAAAAAGATTGAATGTGACAGTAACCATGCGGCTTGGGACCGGAACAACTGTACTGCTTACTTATACACCTTCAATAACATCAAAGAAAATGTATTTGGAATAAAAAGGTCTAATGCAGATACTTTAACACCTGATCAAAAAAACTTGAATTAAATTTTACCGGTGAACCAAATCACGTCTTTTTAGAAAATAATGCTTCTAGATTTACAGCTAAAGTTGAACATATTAACATACGTTCCTTAACATCATGTTTTGCAGAATTGTCGTTATTACTTACTACACATTTATTTACAATACTTGGTGTTACAGAAACGTGGTTAAACTCGGAAATTAGTGGTAATGCAATATCCGTAGCAAACTATAATGTGATCAGGAGCCGATCGTCCAACTAAAGGTGGCGGAGTTGTTTTGTATGTTTTAAATATTATAAAATTTAACATTATTAAATTGGATTACACTTGTATTACAAAACTTGAATATATCTTCGTTAGGATTAAGATTAAAAAAACCAGCTACGGAGTAGGAGTATTTTACCGTCCACCACAAGTCAATAAAAATTATATCATAGATCTAGAAAATCTTTTATCACAGGTAGTCTTAGAAGTTGATAAAGTAATTATTTTGGGGGATTTTAACGTGAATATGTTAGTAAATAACAAAGAGTGCGTAGAGTTAACCAAGGTTCTGGAGACATTTAAGCTTAAGCAAATTATCACCGACGCAACTAGAATTAGTAATACTACGACATCATTGATAGATATAATATGTATTCCAGAAGACACATTAGTTACTGATGTAGTTTGTGAAGATGTTGATGAACTGAGTGACCACAGTCTAACTTATACTAACCTTGCAACAGAGATCCCGCAACCAACTACATCATAAATTACAATAAGAAGCATTAAATATTTTAATCTAGAGTCATTTTTAGAAGACGCAAAAAAATTTCGTGGAATGAAATTATAAATTATATAAATATTGATGAAATGGTGGACTTTTTAAATCAATCAGTATCATATCTCTTCGATATACATGCACCTATGACGACATTTACACCCAAAATAACATTTAAACCTTACATTACACCTGTAATTAAATTGATGATTCAACAACGTAAATTACTTTATAAAAATACAAGAAAACTGGTTTAAAAATCCATTACGAATCATACATGATTCAAAACAACTATGGTCATTTCATATTTCATTAATTCTTTACCAATTAAAGATATAATGGCTGATATTGTTGAATTTTTAACAATAACATTAAAAAAAAATTGATTCCAAACTTACATTTAATAATATTACAACTGTAGAAGTGCTAAATATTATAAAATCTTTTAAAACAAATGCTGTTGGTTTCGACAACATCAGTGTCACAATGTTAAATCTCTAGAGTATGTCCCGAAATTATCACTTACATTTTAAACTATTCGATCGAAACTAATACCTATCCTTCTCAATTGAAAACTGCTATAATAAGGGCTAGCGCTTACATACAACTTTTAGTTGAACAACTATTTTGTTGTGTATCATATGTTTAAAAGAATATATTAAAGCGCACATACAGTCAATTCGATAGTTGTTCGACAAAAAGCCAAAAAGCTAAATCGATTTGCTTTTGATTTAAAAGTTGGACAACTATCGATCAAGCGCTCAATTTGTATTGCATTGTATTGATGTGCGCAGACCATCGACTAAACAGTCGATCCGCGACTGACCGCGACTGACCGCGACTGCCAGTCTCGTATAAGCATTTGAAGCGGCGCCACGTCTCTTGTCGCCATGGCGGGAACTATTACGGACGATACGGAGGAGTTCATTAACAGCGTAGAAAAAGGCCTGCGCTTTACTTAAAGAGTCTAAAAGAGTACTCAGACATCAATCTGAAGAAAAAGCTATGGGAGGAAGTTTGCATGGAAGTCGTATCTGGATGGTTGGAATTAGACCCAGAAAATAAAAGAAAACGAGGTTAGTTTCGTACATTGTATTATTTATTTATTTAAAAATCATTTTATACTATATCGTATTGCCAAGGTACAGAGCCTTGAGGAGAAACAAAATAAGACGTTAAGTATTGTCGGACATTTATACCTCCGGTGAGGTTTCTGCCTCTGTTGTCAACATGAGATATTATATTTTCTAGTGGAGCGTCATAGAACGTGTCTTTGAATTGTATTCCATCTTTCATTCGTACGAGGTTATGTAGTACACAACATGTTTTATTATAGATTCTGCAAAATCTAGGTTTACATCGAGCCCTCTATGAAATATGCGCCATTTGTTGGCTAAAATACCAAAAGTGCATTCTACCATCCGGCGAGCTCTTGTGTGTCTATAATTGTAGACTTTTTTTCATAAGATAAGCCCCTCTTAGCATAAGGACGTAAAATAGTATTGGAAAGCCCAAACGCATCATCAGCCACAAGATAAAACGGCATATTTTTCCCATTATCGTCATGGGGCAATATTCTTCTATTCGGAATATTCAAACTATTTTCCTCTAATCTTTTTCCCATATTTGAGTTTTTGAAAACACTTGAATCGCAAGAACCTCCATATGCACCAACATCAATATAAATAAATTTGTAATCGGCATCAGTCCAAGCCATTAACACCATAGAATGGTATTTTTATAATTAAAAATGAAGATCCAGAGTTATCTGGTTGAATTAACCGAATATGTTTGCCATCGAGGGCACCAATGACATTAGGGAAATTAGTTCGAGCATAAAATTGATCTGCAATTTGAACCCAATCTTCTTCTGTCCTTTGAGGCATGTAAACTGGTTGCATTGTTGCCCAAATTTGATCACACGTATCTCTTACGATGTTTCTTACAGTTGTTGCTCCTATTCTATATGTAAATGAGAGGGTATTGAAGCTGTTGCCAGTTGCCAGATATCTGTAAAAAAAATATACGTATTACATAAAAATATAAAGGGTGTAACGGAAAGGGGGTATACACACCAAGGAAGTTTTAATCTACTTTAATCCCTTTATTATAGGAATAAGCTTCAACTTTTCTAATTATTATCTGTTAAATAGATAAATAAATATTGTATACATTTATAGGTGCAGAGGTCCAGCAGAAATGGCTTAACTTGAGAACCTGCTTTTCAAGAGAATTGAAGGCTCAAAAACAACATCCGGGCAAGCGGCAAAGAAACGTCGAAAATATCGATATTTTGAAAAGTTGCTATTTCTAAAATCTTCATTAGCAGAACGACCCACTGATGGTAATCTAGATTCCACTGCAGCTGAAGCCGAAGATGAGACTGAAACCTCTGACACTATGGGCTCAAATGTACCTATAACACAAAATACAAGGAAAAAAAATAACTCTGGTCCGAAGTTCGAAGAAACTTTGTTGAACATACTAAAAGATGATTTAGACGAAGACAAACATTTTGCTCTCTCTTTAGTTCCTACGTTACAGTCTATGACAGACGACGAAAAATTTCAAGCCAAAATTGAAATACTGCAAGTATGTCGAAGGATAAAAGCCAATAGACAACATACTCAATCTTCCGTAACACTTCCTTCACGTAACATTTTATTACAGCCTTCCACAAACACTTTCTTACAACCTGGATATTATTACACTGGATCTACCCCACCTCATATTGACGCTTCTAGACCGGAATATATCCGACAATGCCCATCTACTAGCTCCCAACAACCTGATTACACTGGATCTACCCCACCTCATATTGACGCTTCTAGACCGGAATATATCCGACAATGCCCATCTACTAGCTCCCAAAACTCTGCGGATAGTTTGCAAAGCTACCTATCGAATTTCACACCTTCTCCGCACACTCCTCTACTCGACTTGATCTAAAATTTTATTTAAGCTGCACTAACTCAATTACTGGCTGTAATTATTATTAAAATAAAACGTTGATTACTATATTATAAATGTGTTTTAATTACCTTAAAGTAACACTTAGTCTCTCTTCTACTGATATGGCGCATCTCCATCTTGTATCTTGGCGTTTTATAAAAGGACCCACGAATGAAATTATTTCATTAAACGTTTCTTCACTCATTCTATAATATTTGAAAAACTTGTCTGGGTGCTCTTTCAGTTTAGAATGTAACGTATGAAATATTCCACTAGATAATCTATCACTAAGTACAGGATGTACACAGTATCTTCTTTTTTTATCTCTCTTAAAATTTCTATAAAGCAAAGCACAAACTAAAACTTTGTTGTTAATTGACATGGTTTGTAAACACCTTCAAGGTGACTCGAGCGTTGCTGAATAAAGATTGGTCGATTTGAGTTCGATATAAAATCGATTGTATACGCACTTCCATCAACTAAACTGTTCAGTTGAGTAGAAATCACGAAAAGTACACAACTCGACGAAACAGTTTAGTCGATGCAACAGTTGTATGTAAGCGCTTACTCTAACACCTATTGCAAAAGTTACCAATGCGTGTGAGATGAATGAGCTTAAACCAATCCCTATTCTTCCTGTAATGAGTAAAATACTTGAAAAATGGGTACATTCACAAACTTACTAATTCATTGAGCAAAATAAATTATTACCTGTGCGCCAGTCTGGATTCAGAAGTAAACACAGCACTATTACAGCACTTTCTAAAATTACAAATGATCTGGTAGATGCTTGGGACAAAGATCAGGTCACAGTATTTATTGCCTTAGATTACTCGAAAGCATTCGATGTTTTAAATAGAAAATTATTATTAGCTAAATTGCACGGATTTTCTGATGCAGCTATTACTTGGTTCACATCATACCTAACACACAGGAAACAACTTGTTAAGCTAAAGCTAACTAATGCGACAGTGTATTCAAATGTTATTGATAATTTTTATGGTGTACCGCAGGGAAGCATACTTGGACCTCTTTTGTTTACAATTTTTACAGCTGATTTTGTGAGACATATTAGTGAAGACTGTGAGATAAGCATGTATGCTGATGATACACAATTGTATATTTCTTCCTTACACAATAAAATACAAGAAGCCATCATTAGCATGAATGATAACCTTAAAATTATACACAATTGACAATGGTTTGATAATGAACATTAACAAAACTATGGGAGTTTGTATAGGCAAAAAAATGAATATAACAAAATGTATTGCAGATATTGAAAACAATGTAAATATAAATAATTATAATGTCAAATTTAATGATTCGGTCAAGATAATGGGTGTTAATCTAGACAAAAATTTAGAGTTTAAAGTACCTCTAGATGTTGTTTGTGTTATAGTAGGCTAAATCTTTTGTATCAATTTAAATATCTGTTGCCTCCTGACGTGAAATATAATATTATTAGATCTTTGGTGCTTAGCATAATAGAATACGGTATTGTTGTATACTATAAATATTTAACTAATGCGTTTAGAAATAAAATAAAAGTTCTTCAAAACAGATGTTTTAAATATGCGTATTATGTTCCAAAACGTTCGCACATAACTCCTTATTATAATAAACATAATATATTAAAAATTGACACTAGATATAATTTCCTGTTTCTATGCTTTGTTTATAAAATAATCTCGTTCAAAAAACCTTTATATTTGTATGAACTCTTGAATTTTCTAACTACAGGAAAAAGCCAGAGGAAAAACCTACTGAGGATTCCTAAACACAATACTGAGAAATTCAATGCTCATTTGGATATTAAACAGCTATGTTGTATAACATGTATTATAATTACTTTAGTTTAAGTAGTTTATCCACATTTAAAAATAATATTATAAGTAAATTACAATGTGAACAATAATGGAAAACTATGAAAACCAGTTCACTGAATTTGTTTTCCATTTGGCTAGCCTTTATATTGCTAATATTGGTAGTCAATAAATGAATTATTATTATTATTATTATTAAGTAAAATCATTTCCCATAATCTTAATTTCCTTGATATCTCGGGAGTTACAAAGTTAGTCCACTTATTCTTTCGACTTTTCTGAAAACTTGATCAATGAAAAATAAAGATTACTAAACACAATTAACCTAATCACACTTGAGGGAGTGTTGATTTTCAATGGCATACAAATTTGCATACAACTGTCATAAACTGATGAAAAACGTTATAAAACGGATTCAAATTCTCTTGATATTTTGTGGAAACTGTGAGTTTACTTGACACAGAAGGTTTTAATTTTCAAATTAATGCTACTTCATACTATCATACATACATTTCAAACGCAATATGTAATCTGAGTAAATAAAAGCAGTTTTCATTAAAAATATTAGTTGCAAAGATAAGCTTTCAAAACCATTAACTAATATATGTATTATGCAGGAAATGCGAGAGCAAAGTTATCTTTAGCATAAAATTTTAAATAGAAATTTAAAAGCTCTTTTTCATATAGGTAAGTTAAATATACAAATTCTGTCGGATGACAGAAACATTTAGAACATTTGAAACCGATTGACAATTTTGCACTCATGAAGTATTCTAGCATTAGCAAGATATTTATTACTTTCAACACTTGTTATGAAAATAATTATTTTAAAATATTAAGTTTGTTTAAAATAAACTTTATATTTCTTAAAATATTTCATTTGTGGGTAGTGTTACACAACTAGACATACAGCATTATTCCTCTGAGATTGAAGTTGGTTAAAGTGGTGACCCCTAAATAGTTTACCATTGTAAGAGATTTTCACTAATAATAGGTTAAACAAAGTTCTACTTTATTTAATCAGAAACTTTGTGAGGTATAAGTTTAAAACAGAATCGACCCCTTTTGCTGCATGCTGTTTTTTAAATACTCTATAAAAGATATTTGTTTGTATTTTATTTTGTTTGTTCGAGTTTCTATTGTAAATGTGTGTATTTGTTTGCCTGACAATGCTGCGTCTCTAAAAGCTTTGTTGTGGTTGTCTTTTACTAGAAGTGTATATGTTTTGTTCTTATTTTGTTAATTTCATTGTCTACGGTACTCACATTTATGTATATGTGTATTAAATAGGGTCCTTCACTAAGACAAAGGAACTAGAAATTCTATTACATTGGTTTTGAAGTTAAAATTGCAGAGCAGATTAATTCCTTTAATTAGCTGAGATAAAAAACCCTTTGTGTCTATTAAATCGTGCGCAAGGTTTGTAATTACAAAGTAATAAACTTTAGGAGACCTTTATTAGTAAATAGAATATGAGAAGGAGGTTGCGTAAACCCATTCTATATATTGCTGCTTAAAACTCGTCGCAGATTGCTTAAGTTAATGAGTTTTTGAACTTCACTAAGTTTGCATAAATTATATATTTTTAAGTATCGGTATTTTACAATCATTAATTACAGTAAACTGAGTTCAATGGATTAATTTGAATTTCAAATCCACCGAATAAATATTTGTTTAATTATAAGCAATTATCAGGCACAGCTATTTTACCATTTTCTGATAATAAATTTTGCGTTTTGTTAGCTTGAAGTTTGTGTTAGAGATACCTATTAAATATTTGATGACACATGAAATCTCAGATCGTGGTCTTAACCTCGTACCTATGATAAAAACAACAAAATGCTTTTGGGTTTCAAAATATTTTATTTACATTGAAACCTTTTTTGGTTATTAAGATGGTTATGTGCGAAAATCTTAACTTATATTTTTCTTATCACCTCGGTTCTCTGTTCACGTTGCTAAGATAGGGGAACAAGCATGCTGTTGCATTGGTAGGATAGGCAACGCACTTAAAGGAACGGTGTTACTTCGTCCGTGAGGCTCCTAGGGGCCTGGGGGTAGTCTAGTGTATGATAAAAACAAAAATTGTTTTTTAAATTAAAGTTAAATTAAATACTCAAGAATTCCGTTTTTAGTATTCTAACCACCAAATCTATTAAGTTGATTCAATAAACGGCATTATTGTAATTTTTGAGTTTCTAACCCATCAGAGGTAGACACTAAACATCACATAAATTATGTGTACCACAATAGTACCTGTGTCATGTATTAAGAAAGGTAAGGAAAGTTTACTCATGAAGGACGATGTTTCGGTAAAATTTCTTAACGTTCGTAATGCTTATATTATTTTTGTTTTCAATCTTTAAAATGAATATGTAGCGAATTCAAAATACTCTGCAATGTAGATACATATTTAGGGGACAGCACGTTACAGTTACTATGACAACAGTTTAGGGGACTCTTTTTTATTAATAAATATGTCAATGAAAATACCATGACATATCTATCTTGATACATGAAAATAGATTTACCAATTTTTTGAAAATTTGACCTTTTGCCACTAAACGCAAAAGCACATTCCTTCTTCTCACTGCCAGTGAGCTATATAAGATGCAATTGTCATGAAGGTTGATCCCTCCGCTTCAGAAGAAGAAACTGAATTATTTGTTGATGAACTGGAAACTTTTTTCCCAGAATTAATTTTGACATTTTTCTTTTCCTTTCAACCGAATCTTAAAGCAGTTTCAGCTACAGAAGAAGAAGACATGTATTCCTACACTCTGTACAGTGCATTTTTAAATTTCGATAAGCAACGACAAAGTACTCATGTGGCACATTTAGTGGACAAAGTTTATACGTTTAATTTATTTTTAATGTACCATAATGCCAACATTTGGTCGTGTAGTGAACTTTGGCAGTAGAGGAAATCGTGACTGTATTAAGTTTTTTAGAATCCCTGTTATTTTAAAAATAACTAACTTAGTTAAAACAACCACTAAAAGTACAAAAAATCAACAGAAATTACACTCATTCAAATAAAAACAAAGATCTGTTTGGCCCACAGACGCCATTTTGGCAAAAGCGTTGAAATGCCTTATATGCTTTTTTTAGATTTACTTTTTACCTATGCTGGAATTATGTGAATCGATTTATAAATATAAAAACGTGTACCGATAAAATAGTTTAAAAACACCGATTCTATTTATGAGATTTAATTTGACACGTAAGTTTGACATTCCAATCAGTCAGTGTAACCACAGAAAAATACAACTAATATAATTTTCAGGACAATATAAAGAGTGGAAAATCAGTAATTTTAGATGGAGACCGAAAAATAACTTATCGTACAGATGTGCATAATATTAATGTTAGAAGGAAATATTTAATATCCATACATCGATCAGCTTTTTTTCAAAAATCTTTCAGCTATTGTGTAGGTAATTTTTACAACAAGATTCCTGCATATCTCAAACTACTTTCAAGTTACTCATTTAAAATGAACATTAAACAATTAATAAGAACGGGAAAATTAATGTATAATTTTAAAGCTTGTCGACATTATTGTTATTTAAAGAAAAAAAAAGGCAAAAGGAAAAATTTTGTATGGCATGTGATCGTAGGAAATGTTGTATAAAAGTGGCAAACAAAATTCTTTTTTATGCTTCTCTTTTTTCGATATTTTTGAGGAGTAGTGGAAGCACAGACGGATCGATTTAACGTCTAGTCTGGACTACTTCCCATTGACTTAATTTAAATAATTATACATTAAGAATAAATTAGAATTAAAATTAACTATGAAATTATGATTACTTTGTTATTACTTTTTACTCCATGGGATGGGGAAATTTACGGATAAATCTTTTCTGATGAAGTCATTACTAATGGACGGAGTTTTTTTTAACAATTTGCCAAAAGAAATTAGAAATGCAAATTATTTAAATATGTTTAATAAGAAAATTAAGAAACATCTTAGTGAAGGACATGTTAGATAACGTACTATAATGCATATGCTAAATAAAAATAAAGTTTAAGTTTAAGTTCAATTATGCGATGGTTTTCAAATCGATAATTTTAGCACTCCTTTTTTCACTTTTTCTGACGAATTAGGTTATAATGAAGCAAAAAAAATCCATATGTAAGCTAAATATCAAGAAAACGACCGGTCCGATTTTATGAAACTATGCACATGAGCCTTATTTATAATTCCGCAGATCTGATTAGATTTTGGTCAAAAGGACCTTAATCTTAACCTCTATGAATTTTGAGTTATTACAGACATTTTCATCGTAAATTTGCAATAAACTAAAGTTGAAATATTTGAAAAATTAATGGAGACCGTTTTGCATTAATCGTTTATATACAACTAACCTCATAAAAAAGTAAAATTACGATAAGTAGTCGAACTAAAACTGTCAATTATTATTTCGTCTGCGATCACTTTAAATTTATAATAAACCTTGTGTAAGTGTCGAACCCCTTTCTTATATGAAAACGGAACACACACCACAGGCATCACACCGATTAGCTCAGTTCTTAAAGCGTCGTGCTAATAACGCGAAGTGGGTTTGTGGGTTCGATCCCCCTATAGGCCAAATATATTTGTATATAAGAATTGTGGTTAAAAAATAAACGGAGTGATCAGCTGACGCCGGCTTCACAGACGGCAAGAAATTAAACCTCTAAGAGAACTTCATATGCATGTTACAGCCCTACTGCACCACTTAATCCGTTGCTAGGTACTTATAATACATCCACCACTATTATCACAAGACTCTACATCATCCCGATACTTGTGAACGTGCAGAAGCACATACAAGAAATTGCGTTGTTTATTTGAATGGGTCGGCGCCAATATATCCCCGCGCTAAAACGTCCTGGCGCCAAAACATCCCGGAGCCAAAACGGCGGCGGCAAAACGTCCTAGACCGTAAATTGTTAGGCGAACATAGGTCCGATCCTGCTTCGTGTTCGAGTTATGGCAGTTTGAAGCCAAAGAAATTCAATCGCCTACTTTAAGTAACTTAACAAACGTAAAAACCAAATTAATAACCTAACAACGGCAGCGTTGAGCATAAACTCTCTTTTTTATTGTTCCCCAAACAAAGAAGTCGAGTGGCGTTAGATCTAGCGATCGTGGAGGCCAAGCGACTACTTCAAATCACCCTATCCAGCGCCCTGGGTTTATTGATTATTTAACAAATCACAAGTGAGTTTCCTAGATCTTCTTCAAGGAAATTAAAAAAGAGTGGCATTGCAACGATGTGGTAAAAAATATGGATTTAATAATCGATCATTTAAGATCCCTAGCTAAACGTTTATTTGAAATTCGTGTTGAAACACTTTCACAGACAGAGTGAGGACATCGTGGGCCTAAATATGAGAATTGTGAGTTTCAAATCCCCTTTCTTGTGAATGTTGATTCATCTGTCTATAAAATTTTGGAAGACTGGAAGTCTTCGTTTAAATCTACTTAATTAGTATACCATTCACAAAACCCTCTTCTGAGAGGAAAATCTTCGCGAAGCAAATGTTGCACATTATAAATATGATAAAGTCGCCTGCATTAACTTTTAAAGTCTTCCAGAGTGTTTGTCGAGGTATATCTATCAAACACTACGGACGCTCTGCGAACAATAGAAGTTACACAATCTATAAACGTAAATAATATTTACATATTCGGAATTTTAGAGAAACTAAATGGCATGGTAAACGAAATTATTTAATTACATTCTTAAATTTGTCATTTATTAAAACAAAAACAAACGTGGCAGCTACTAGATGTAATCAATAAAATTAATATCATCTTGTTTGAAACACAATAACTCGAAAACGAAGCAAAATCGAACGTATGCTTATTTTGAGGTACTGTACATATTGTCAAATGGTGGATCTTTAAATTTGGGACAACCTGTATACCATTTTTTCTTCCAGGTTACAAAATATGATTTTCATAATTGTTAAATACAATTCTGAAATAAACCAGTAGAATTAGTATCGAGCTTGTCAATATTACTTACAATATCTTCCTCTACATTCGTGTTTACGTTTTCTAGATGATTTTGTTATTTACATAACTAAACATTCTAAAACTACTACTATCGTATTGTCCTTTTATTTTTTTCTACTAATATTATTGGTATTATTATATTGGTTTAGTAAAATAGTGAGATTGCATTATATATAGTACTATAAAAACAATGGATATCTTCTATCCACAGGTGGCGTGAAGTAATAATATAATATTCAACGCTTGAAGAAGAAAGTATATTTATTCCAAAAAAGTATTAAAAAAGCACACTGCGAAAACTACTTACCGATGAAGATATACCTAACAAGATAAACTTTTAGTATATTTTCTAATTATCTTTAACATTCATGTGTTTATTATACTGTTTTTCAAGTTAATGTGATAATTATAGATAGAAAATATCCTAATTTAGTTTATACTGAAAATGGGTTTTTTATAAACTCATTTCTCAGATTGGCAAAATTGTAACGTGTGGTTAATTAACTAGCAAATGTGCTAAATCAGGACCAGTGAAAATTTAAGTGATGAATTTCTGGAGAAACCCTCGGACACGTCGATTACTATTTTTAACTGTGCAAATTTTGATCTAAAAATTTTATATACAGGATGATTCAGATACAAGTTCCGAAACAAGTTTTTTTCGTCTATAATATTCTATACCTATCTTCAACTATTTACGAAATATTGACGTTTATTTATTTTATTTATTTATTTGTATGGTAAAGTTTTAATATTGTATTGTGATGTAAGTGTTATGTATGTTGCCCCAGAAGATCAGTACAAACCTGTATAGTGTGGTGACGAAACGTGTGCAATAGTGGATTGGTTCGTCTTGACAAAGGATTTGCTTCAAGGTTTAGGAAAACCACTAAAACCTAAACATGCCAACTCTTACCTACCTTAGTATTCATATGTAATAATATTAATTAAATGTGTGTAAACATTTTGTGAATTTACTTCAGTCATTAAAGTAAATTCTTACTTCAATACGTTCTTTCTCAGATAAATGCATGTCAGTATAATCGTTGAATCTTTTAAAAATATCAACACTTTAAATACAAACTGATTACATACCGACCGTCAGTGGTGCGAGGTGTGGCATTTAGATGCTAGGAATTTAGTTATTTTAATTTTAAATGACTATGCAAATTTACAAAATGCCAACATCAAACGTCAATATTTTGTAACAGTTGAAGATAGATATAGAATATTGTAAACGAAAAAAATATAAGATGTATGCGAAAATATAATGTCATCCATTTAAAAAAGGTAATCTTGTTTCTGCACTTGTAACTGGATCACCCTGTATATAAAGTTTTTATTATAAAATTTGCGCAGTTAAAAATAGTAATAAACGTGTTCGAGGGTTTCTACAGAAATTCATCAACTGAATTTTAATCGAATTTTTTCTATCATCATGAACGCATTATACAGGTATACTAATCGTATTTATATTTTGAAAATTTGTGGTTATATATTATTCATACTGATATTTAATTGTAAAATATTTTCGCTTATATTGCACTTCCGGTTGTGCCGGAAGTCGACATCAATTTCTTTATCTTCAATGGAATGATATGTTTTTTATTATATTTTTGTTCATATAAGCATACTGCAATCGGAATCGAATTCGAATTTTGGCTTAAATCATTTTTACTGTTTTTTTTATTAAAATACGCTTTTAACACTTATATTGAATTAACTTGCTAATGTGCAGTGTATATATTATTTTATTGAAACTTTTGTAAACTTTACTTTTACTAACTAATACTTTACTTGTGCTACTAAGAACTGGAAATATAACCCTTGATGGTCAAACGACGAATTACAGCAAATTATTCAAATGTTCTATTTGAAGTACTTTAACTTTTAATAGTATTAACAAAAAAAATATAATAATACATTGTTACTAAAAAAATATGCACAAATATTTAAATTAATTTTGAAAAATGAAATTATATATGCAATAAATTCCTAAAATAAATATTTGCATATTTATCCGAAGCCTGGGCACCATACATAGTGTAAAATATAATTCATTCTTTGTAAAATTTAAGCAATTATTGTTAAGACTAGAATCTGTATAAATCAATTTGTTTGGCGATATTGATTGCAGTATTTTGACATTAAATTACGACGTTAATCCTGATAACTAATACACAAACTAATTTGAAACGCAGTTTCCTTTAAAAGGAGGTATTAATAATTTACTCAAATTTAATAAAGTTTCGAAGCTTTCTTTGGAAAGTAATTGTAATTGAAAACCACATTAGTACCGTCAAATGAAAACTTTAATAAAAGGGAAGGAAAATGAAAACATCTACCCACAGGCGTAGAAGAAGCAATATAGTTTTAACCACATGTGGTGACTTTGACATTTTTAACGGCGCCGGTACTGTATTGAAATAAAAAGTGTAAAAATGTCTCCACTTTTTGAGAATGGTGCAATTCTTTTTTGTTCGAGCTTTTAACGGTAAGATTCGAGTATCCGTAATCTTATTTTATCGTTTAGAACTTCACCCAATCCTTATATGATATTACGAGCACGAAAACTTTACTTGAAAGTACCTACATACATAACACGTATAAAAGATGTTAATTTATATTATAGGTGGTAATCTTAAAGGTACGACAATTATCATTAATTTACGTACAACATCACTCACTTAAATTACTAAAATTGAAACATGGTTTGAATTATGGTGGTCATTTATTTTCTTTTCATAAATAGTACAATACAATTAATGCTAAATTGTCAGAGCGTCGTATACGTATACAGTAAAATTAATTAATTAGTAAATGTTTAATGATATTAAAATGTGTTCCTGAGAAAGCCTTTGTGTTTTTTCTTGTTTCTAAATATCATTATCTATAATTTATTTTGTTAACATATATTTTGTATTAGTTGATTACTTAAAGTGATATAAATTCGAATTTGTGCAGTTATGATGTAAAAACTAACAGTTTAACTTGAGAATAAAAAATTACTTCGATATAATTTATTGTATGTTTTTCTAAAAAAGTTATACGAGAATTTCAAAATCCGAAATTTTAATATTTAATTTGTTTTTTCATTTCTTTCGAAAAATTAAAGTTAATTGACTTTAATTAAGGAAGAAAAATCTGTCTTGCAATTATTTAAACTCGATACCTCAAATCTACTCATTATGATTTTGATGTAATTTGGCGTTTAGAGATGTTTTATGATATCAGAGATTTTATTAGATTTTGGGCAAAATCGGTGGAAACAGAAATGCGTTTAAAAAAAAATGATTTCTAGGTTTTCTTACAATATTTTCAAAAAGTTAATATAATTGACAGGTCAATCTTTCACAAAATCTATTTATTCTTTACTTCTTTTTAAATTACTGTGATTTACTGTTATTTATTATTGTAACTTGCTCTGTATAATGTGTCTTCAACTTATTAGTAGGTTAATATTTGCCTAAATAAATTTTCGCTTGCTACTTACAAAACAATTTGTCTGATTTCGATTTGCAACTTGCAATTTACATCATATGATGTAAAAGTTCAAATTATATTTACTACCACTTAATAAATTAAAGCCTTCATATTTTTCTTAAAAAATCAGCATGCGTGTTCATATGTCCATGCTCAATTGAGTTAAATAGGAATTACATTTTCTAATACTTTCAAACTGATAATGGAATTTAGGAATCAATTTATTGTGTACGTAATCTTGTGTTACGATATTTTGTATGAACTTTTTGTTGTTGGCATGTGAACATGCTGCTATTATTCTTGTTAGTTACCAAATCATCGATTTTTTGTAGTTTCCAACAATAAAAATTATTTGTTTAATATTAGATTCATTTTATCGTTTTTTGAGTCCACGTGGCAGATAAAGGCCTCGACGGGCCTTGGTTAATTTTCTTCTAGTTATTTGTTCAAATCTTTCATCTGTTATGTTAAAATAGTGAAGAAAGTAATTACAAAATAAAAAAAAGAAATATCGGATCACAGAATAATAAAATTTGCACCATGGAAAGGTTATTTTGTTTACGTGTACAATTGTGGTTGTGTATAAATGAATCAAAGAAATAAATTAAACCGTTTGATAACGATAACTTTTTTCGTTGTTAGAATTTTGATATTTGTATGAATCAAACTTCGAAACTGCGACGATATATAAAAATTATTTTATACCACTTGAAGCTATGCAATACTAAATCTTGTGAAAGAGATGATGGTTTCTTCTTCCATGAACAAAATACCGTTAGCTCTGTTATCACCTCCACTTACAAGTATTGATTATACGACACTATCAGATTAGGTAGCTATTTATTTTAACATTAAAAACTATTTATTATGAATTATTTACTGAATTCTTGTACGTGGCTACTAAAATTCAATTGGTTTAAATAAAAAATTCTAGACGAAAATGGTCTCAAACGGGAAAAATTATATCTTTTTCTGTGGAGCGACTTTCAAAACCAAAATTTCAACCTTATAGATAGAGTTACAAATCTTGTACCTGTCACTTTCCCGCTGGAAATAAATTCGTTAACACTACTTCTAAAATGAATAATGCGCAAGGCTACCCTTCTCAATAAACAATGTACAAAGTGAAGTTAGCCTAGTGAAACGATGGTTTCGGCCAACACAGCTGCGTTAAAACATATTGAGAACCCTCCAGCTAGAAGACTTAAATCTCGAAGTCCTGTATGGTTGCAAGACTACTTAACTACGGCTTTTTCTGAAGTTGAACAGTGGAAAAAATTGTGTCTGGAGTTGATATTTTCAATAAACATCTCATTGATGATATAACAATAGAAATTTCGGGCTTTGATCAAAAAGAAATACTTGGTCATAAATGCAACTCTACCTAAGTTGTTTAAATAGGGCGCGACTTCTAATCCAAATTGTGAGTATGAAAACGAACCAGAGACCGTTGCCCCTATTGTGGAGGATTGTCAATTAATAAAGTGTAAACATTCATAACTTAACGGACAAAGCTTTATTATGGCTTACTAATCTGAAAGGCATCTGAAGTTAAGCAGTATTTTGTATTCTCTGTCCTGATTATCTGTTTTTCTATTATTTTGTTTGCTGTTTCTTTGACCTACTATTTTTTTCGTCATTGTCGTGACTGTCGCTTGGACCGGTCCATTATACGTCGTCATGCAATGACTGTGCTGTTATATTTTATGTTTTTATTTACCTTCTATAATGTTTGCACACTTAATTAATATTACATATTAGATATGAATACTAAGGTTATTAAGGGTTGACATGTTTAGGTTTTAGTGGTTTTCCTAAACCTTGAAGCAAATGCTTTGCCAAGACGAACCAATCCTTAATTGCACACGGTTTCGTCACTATACAGGTTTATTCTGATCTTCTGGGACACCAAATATTACACTTACATCACAATACAATATTAAAATTACCATATGAATAAATAAATAAATAAATAAAGCAGTGTATCTTGGTCTACTAAACTAATTATGCAACTAGGCGTTACCTGGTTTAAAACTGATGGGAAAACGATATAAATACGTCGCCAGGATCAAACCCACAGCATAATCGATTTATTGAAAACAAATTAAATTGATTATTAAAAAAAACTTAGGTTTAGCTTAGTTTACATTTTCATTACTTTACCTGATTTGAAATCTTGTAATATTTGTAAAGCTACTAGTCTGTCTATGCGTTTTAAATGGAAGGTCATATTTTTTGAATTAGTAACTTCAAATGTGGCACTCGGGAGATACCCTCTTTGTTATGCTATGATGTGCTGTCATTGCTGTTGTTAATTTAGTAACATTAAACTTGATTAATTCTACACCGAAATGACATCATTTAAGTATTAGAATAAGTGGTTCTCTAGTATCATATACTTACTAGTAAAATTTAGTCTGGCTCTCATACTTCTAGTAATTTCAATTTAATCGAAAGAACGATACTGAATTCAAGTAATGATTGAAAGATTTCACCGACTTAGAATTGAGAACTTTTGATTTAATTGTCACTTGTTCTCCCTTTCCTGACCTGAGCCAAAACTAACAAACACCTTAAAGACGCGATTTCTGGTGATCTTGTGGGATTCCGATTAATAAAGGTTATCGAATTTAAACAATATCAATGACTAATAATGAATGATGAAGTGAAGGAACTGGAGGTGGACAGTTTGAACGACCCCGAGAATATTTTAGGTGATCATGCCAGGTACAACTCTTGAAACTATTTTTACACGATAGATGGTGGTATTTTTGAACATTGGGTGATTGTTGTACGTCGACTTGTAAGTTATTTAATTATATTCCGTGTACATAGAGCTCCTGTAGATTTCTGGGATTAAAATATGGCGATTTAACCCTAATTACCTTAGTCTTCAAGTTGATAATTTCCGAATTACAGACCGTCAAAGTTATTATTTTTATTATTTGTATAATTTTCTTAATAGCTGAACTATTTGCACGAAATTGGGTACTCGGTACCTTTTTGGGATGAGAATTTGAAATTCGTTCTCATTTTTGTGGTGAATTGGAAGGGACGCTACTTACAGCCCTTATTTTATATTTAAAATATCCTAATTTTTTTTGTGCCTTCTTGAATGAAATTTTTATTTAAATATTTTTATACTCCAACTTTTTCTGCTCCAAAATGATATCCTTAATAAATGTCGCTCCGAGCAACATTTTCTGAGATAATTGGATGTTTGCTTTATCTTTGACATTTTTGACAGAAATTAAACATTTAATATTTAATATTTATTTAAAGGTGGTGCTCATATTGATCATTTATTGAAAACGAAAACCACTTAAATTAAGCGATTATTTTTTTGTATCCGGTTTTCTTTTACATTAGTGCTGTTGTTGACTCTTTTGTCTTTAAATTTATTATTGTTGTTTGCCCTTTGACCTTTAACACACGCAATTATTAATTTGGACCAGACATTTATTAAGTATACCTTTTTGGGACAGAAAAAGTTGGAATATGAAAATATTTAAATAAAAGTTTCATTGAGAAAAGCACAACAAAATTAGGATATTTTAAATGTAAGAAAGTGCTGTAAGAGGCCCTCCATGCAGTTAACCACAAAAATGATTATGGATTTTGAATTCTCATTCAAAAAACCACCGGGTACCAAATTTCGTGCAAATAGTATAGCTATTAAGAAAATTATTCAAGAAAAACGAATAACAAATAATAACTTTGACTCTGTATTTCGGACACTTTCAACTTTTGGACTAAGGTAATTTGGGTTAAATCGGCATATTTTAGTCTCAGAAATCTACAGTAGCTCTATGTACACGGAATATTGGGACACTTTGCATGACGTTACTAATAGTTCATCTGAGTCATCCAAGATCTTATCAAAATTTTTACACGCAACAGAGGACTATCTTTTGGCATGAAGAACGTACAACATGATGGCTGCGTAAAATTTTGGAGATAACTGCAAATTACGATTTACAGCATCAAACGTAAATACAGGAGAAAACATTTTTCAGTCTCGCGTATTTTATTACCCTGTTGCTTTGTAATCGTGCACAACATATAAAATGTCATTTATCAAGAAAGTTGAAAAAATATTTGATTGTACTTTACATGGTCTTATTTCTATTTTTTTGCAATTATGTCATCAACCAACGACACAACTTCAGAGACGGTTGCTGGGCGATTATACAGGGTGAGCGAAACTCGATGTCTTAGTTGCATAACCACATACCTAAAATCATTTGAAGATATCTGAATTAACCAAATTTTCATTTTTTTTAATTTGGTAACGGGCATAATGACGTCATCCGTATTTTTTCCCAGAAACATACCTATATTTTTGCATATCTAAAAACATCTAATGTTTTCGAACAAATTTTAAAGACAACAAAATTATCTATCATCTTTCCTTAATAATATATGCAATTTTGTAAATTAAGTCTTATCTAAAATTGGTAGGTGTCACGTTTTAAAAAAGTAGCCGCTTATTCCATGCTTAAAAATATTTTCACGATTAGAACTGAATGACTATCAAATAACAAGGCATTTTCTTCTCGAAACGGAAGACATATTTCTAAAAGAGTCAATTCTATATGTAACAGTTGTAGTTTACAAAATAACAAAAAGAGGCGACGGCTCTAGCGGTACAACCTAGAAAGAAAACTAAAGGGAATTTGGCTCGATGTAGGGCACTAAATTAGTGGAGGATAAAAATATTTATAGTAGTTACAGCAGCAGCGTCCGGCTTCATCGGGGAGTTGCGTGGATTTCTGAATAACTATAAGAAATTTGACTGCTGGTCTAACAAGGCGCCACCTGCTGGATAAAGAAAGAAATAAAACCGACCTACAGGAGATCAACAGGTTTTACTTAAATCTAATATGCCAAATCGAACACAAACCAGAGAGAGAGAGAGAGAGAGACAAACACTACAGTATAACAAACAAATCTTAAAATATTATGAGAATATGACAGAAATTGAGAGACTGTCGCATATAGTTACGTGCGTTAGCAGCAGCCTTGCTTACAATAAATAAGGCTTTTATTTAAGGTGTCGAATTTCAGCCAAGCTTTAGTTAACGCTTGAGTTAGAATTATCATTCAAATGAAAAGGGGCTGTTATTAAGGCTCTGCGTACACATATCATTTACACACGGTGAGTTACACTAAATCTAAAACAAAAAAGAAAGGGTAACTACCTCCCGCAAACCAAAAAGGTCTTTTGCATCCGCGACAACCGCTCTAAATTAACGCCCCAGCCCTTATTGAGCTGAATGAAACAAACTTGAGGAGAGTACACCGAATAAAAGTTACTTAAATATTAACTATCGAGCCGTTTTATGTCATATGTACTCGAGCTTCATACGCATTATTATTATGAATAAGTGGTTTAAATACTAAAACTTAGCTGTAATCGTTTAGTGTAGTTCCGGGAATGAAGGTATTCTGCTAGCGACGGTATCGACAGTTTGGGGAAGTTAGATAGGCCCAGGGATTCCTCTTAGAGGTGGTGTACGGAGAAGAATAGCAAACAAGTTACTTCCTCGCTGGAAGTATGCAACATAGCCAACCTCTGTAGACGTCGTATTCACCGTTGGTCTGCGGCTTGATTAATGCAAAACTGTGGTGTTGTCTTTCATGTATAGGAGGGAAGGTTCTTAATTAGCTACTCTAGCACCCTCGAGAGTTATCCCAGTATTATACACAACGAGCACATAATGCCGGACGCAACGTGCTAAAAGCATATGCAGCAATCAGAATTAAAACAAATAGGAAAAATACTCACGGTGAATGTAGCCAGATTAAACGTAAACGCCAATTTGTATTAGAAATTGTGAAACCCACTTTAAATAGTTTTTGGTGCAAATTTCACTTCAGGGAAAATGCTAAAGACACCCGCGTGCATCAAACGAGAAAGGAAAAATGTTCGCTGTCCGTCTAGAAAATTTTTAGTCTAATATAATTTCTACCAACAGAAAATTAGCAACATGCGCGCCAAATACGACTTTTCGTCGCACCATACTACTTGCGACAGACGTTCTAAGACGACTCACGACATTCCTACTTTCTAAATACAGGAAATAAAACCGTAGCATATAATATGCGGTTGCCACGGTTTTGCAGTGCTTTGAAGAAAATCGAAAGCAGTCGATAATAGAACATTTGTCAGATCAACATCAACGGTGAAGACTTAATTTTGTTGCCCGAGTAAACCGAGTTGTAAACTTAAAGTTTAATAATAATTGGTTCACAGTTAAGAGTATTTTTTTCCGCCAATTATTGGCATGATTTAAAAAGGTGTTTTCCTTTCAGGTGGATGAAAATTTAAAAAACGGTCTAAAATTACATCAAAGACCGACGTTTCGCCCAAACTTGTGAGGGTTTTATCGAGACTACTAGTAGATTCTAAGCCATGATAAGTTTGGGCGAAACGTCGGCTTTGACGTAATTTTAGACCGTTAACTTAACTCTACCTCCACCTAGGAGGAAAACACCTTTAAATCTTAATAATTGGTTGAATATATTATATACGGACAAAAGCCGTTTTCTTAGTAACGGTAAACCTAACTAAACCAAGGTAGATTATTTTTTATTTCTTCTCTCCGCCGACATTAGCTGTTGTTTAAAACGCAACCTTTACCAATTTACAAAATTGCGTTTAATTTTTTTCTTAGCAATTTTTTTTCTACAAAATTTGTTCAAAATAATTAGTTTTTTTAAATATGCAAAAATATGGGTATGTTTCTGGAAAAATATAGATGACGTTATTCAGTCGGTTTCCAAATTTTGAAAACCTCCCTCTTTTTTATTTAAAATTTTTTTCGCGTTTTTTAAAATGATCTTACTTTCTGTTTAATACAACTGAGACATCGAGTTTCGCTCACCTTATACTTTAACCTTTAATAGTCTATATCAAAAAATTGGTCGATAATTGTGTGGAAAAAAAATATAGAACATCTACAAAAAAATTGACAGATGCCGGTGTGGGTCGAGTCTGATTTTTTATCATTTCAGTACGCCACGATAACGACCATAGTTTACAACATTTTGTAGCGAATTTATTGTGGTTGTTAAAAATCATCTTTTTCGAAAAATGATCGGTCAGTTTTTTGATAAAATATGCCGTTCGGTAAAAATTAAATAAAATATTTTCAATGAACAAAAACAATCGTTCTCTTGGCGGTACTTAAATAATAAAAAATCAGGTTTGACATACAGCGCCGTCTGCCAATTTTTTTGTAGATGTTCATATTCATCTTTTTCACAAAATGCCGACCAATTTTGTGATCAAATGCGCCATTCGGTAGAAATTAAATAAAATAATTACATAGAGAAAGTGGGTGTAGAAGACTCTTAAAGAAGCACCTATATCTATTGTTATTAATGTATGTTAAGAAGTAGGTATCTTACATATTTTTAATTTAATAGAATTGCTTTTTAATATATCATGATGCTACTCTATGAACACTTGTGACTAGAAGAGAAAGTTCTGATTCAATTTTCTACACATTTTATTTTTTTTTACTTAATGGTGGATGTACTTTCTGAGTTGAAATTTCTTGTTGCGCGTCTTAGAGAATCTACTGTATGTTTTGTTTAAGGAATTTCAGTTATGCTTACAGTGAAATATTTCGTAATTATTATATATTTACTGAAATACTTGTTGGGTTGTTTTGATTGACAAGTAATTATCTACGTTATTTATAAAAAAAACATGGAAGAAAATTTAATAAATTATATTAATCTGATTTGAATGCTTTATTAAAGTAGTTTTTTGGGAACAAAAATTTGAAAAGAAACAGGCATTGAATACAGATGTCTTTATATGAAAGGAAATGTTTGAATAAGCTTGGAAAATATTATCGAAAAATAATTTGATACTTTGTAAACTTTCCGAGTTTGACAAGTTTAATAATTTTATTTTCTTTTTTTTGTGTAATGTTTCCATCAAATTCAAAGATAGCTACTCAGCTAACAGAGAGACAAGAGCTTTTTTATTTGAAATAATCTTGTTCAAATACACGTCGAACAATTTTTTTTGTTTGTTTCTAGTATATTGTTTTGCGTAAAAGAATATGGATTTTGTTGTAATTATTTGTGTGAAAAATCTTTTTCTTCTGTTGTGTAGAATTTGGACATTGAATTTTGCACGCTATTAGAACATGTTATATAAATATTACAATTTTAAAACAATATTGTCCCTATCTAAACAAAAATTTCACGTAAATTTATTTCGATTTTATGGTTTTCAATATAAAAATGAATGGTGTGGGCGTTTTCATAGAATATTTTACATGTTTTTTTTCAGTATAATTTCTACGTCACAGGATCTTTTGATACAAAATGCAATTGTAATTATTAATTATAATTAAACAGGGCTTACAGGAAAACGCTTGCTTTAACTAATATTTGCTCCCATCATGCAGATCAAACAGTTAAATATGTTTTATGATATTGTTGTTATTTAAGCACCAAAGTTTATTTAATTAACTCAAAGTAACATCTTTATTTTCAGTTACTTTTCTTTGACATAGAATAAACATCTAGATACAGACAATTTACATTTTTGTTTTTTGCTTATACAGGGCATAGCTCACATTATATACACTCACCAACAATGTTTAAAGAACTGCAGCGAGTACTTCTTTGTCATGTAGGAGAGAATCTTGTACCTTGGGCAGTTTTTTTTGTATATTATTCAAATATTCTCAAATAATAAAAACAATTAGCATTACATGGTAGAAGATGATGATTACAATGATGGCTTACACACAAAACAAATGGCCCAAGGTACAAGACGGTCTTGTACTTTGGGCCAGTGAGTATTGAACCTTGAGACGGAAAGTTTTTGTCCCTAAACAACAGCATAGTTGGAAAATTTATCGGCAAAAAGAATTATGTACATAATACAACACTATATTGTACAATATACTTTTAGAATCTTTTGACCGTGAAAGAAAATTATTTATATGCACATTGAATTATTCAACGTTATAGCTATCAAAATTAACAGAAAATGAAAACTTCAAGGCTTGTCTTGCAGAGCCACCAACACTAATAGGGGCGGGTAATTTTTTTATCAAGTCTTGTGAGAAATAATATAAGTTTTTTCACTTTCGTATAAGAATTCGTTTGAGCCATCAATTTTCTTTAAATATTTAATTTTTACTTCATTAGGTAAAACAGTAATTATTTATGCAGTGTAGTAGGGATCATCTTCTGGCCTGCTAATTGTGTGGCCAATCTGCATCATCTGAGCTACAACTAGCATTCCACTCCAAATCGTCATTTATAGATGATGATGAACTTTTAGGTATTATCTTTTTTGCAACATGTTTAGTTTTTTTTCTTCTATTGGACATTCTTATTGCATATACCTTCTCTATTTCTTCTTTCTCAGGCGTTCCTGTTAAGACCCTTGATTTTCCAGTCTTACGCCTACCTCTTGTGGCATTAGTTCTGATTCCAGCTGTAGGAAATGACCGTAGTTGTTCTGGCGATCTGAAAGCTGACGATTGTGTGCATTGGATAAACTTTGTTTCTTCGTTTGAACATTATTTGGTGGTTATTGTCTCCATTGGTCTGTCAGTCACACTAAAACTTAAAAATTCGTTTTAAGTAAATATGTTGCTATTAATTGGCCATATTCCTGAAATTCTAAAACCTGCTTGTATATTAACAGGTGAAAAGGCTGTGGGCCAACAATTTCTGCTACAACATATAAAGGAATTGGTTTTCCGGGATGTGTTTGAAGCCAGTTTGAAGCTGCCGTATTATAATATTTTTTAAACGTATTTAAAACTCCTCTATCTAGGGGTTGCAGTTTATGACTTGTGTGTGGTGGGAATGTGATCATTACTATCTCAGATCTTTTGCTAAGTTAATTGATTCAATGCTTATATGGCTTTCGTGATTGTCCATAAGCAGGAATACTTTTTTTTAAATAAAATGTTCCAAATATTCTACATTTTTTTCGGAATTTGACCATCTTGTAGAATGTGCCATTCCCAACGCTTCTGCAACAGCACCCTTTATCATGTGCTCTTTTAAGTGCACTCGTGCAGGTGGAAACGAATTTCCTAGCGCATTAACACAGCCAATCATGGTGCTCTATACATCTAATGCAGTGTGTACGATCAGAGTATCGGTGTTTCTAATGGCTTGGTGCACACGAATACTTGCAGATGATCTATGCTGTATTGTGTAGTTCTTTCATATTTGCCGCGTTTAAACGCGCAACATAAAATTCGAACTAAAACTGTTAGAATTTCACGCGATTTTTGACTTCAGCTGATCTCAAAGGTTCAATATTATTGGATTAATAGTACTTTTTAAAATTTTGCATGATTTTCTCTTTCATTTGACACCAGTTTTCTTTATGTACGTTAATGCGTTCAGTTTTTAAACACGTTCCATCAAAACTCTGGAGAATTCCTGAAATTCCACTTTTGCAAACCTGGAAATTATGAAGCCTTAGTGGTGCAGTAAATAGAGATTTATTTTTGACAAAAATAATAGTAGGATTCCACCTGTGCCATGTAATTGTAAATAGTATAAAGTACTTTATACTCATGTTTTATACCGAAAATGAATGGTCAATATATTGTTAATTAACATTTAAATGCAAAAAAACGTATTTTTTCTCAACTTTTTTTCCTGAGTGAAAAGGCATGAACCAATATCAATGGTGTACAAAATCAAGTTGTAGAAGATAAAAATATGAATAAAATGAGCACCAATTCGACTCGATCGGATAATAATTTTCCGAGAAAAATCGGAAAAAGTGAAATATTTGGTTTTTTTAAATTTGTAGATCCGTCATTTTTTGAGATGTTGCATAAATCTTTCAGGATATATGAGATAATGATACGTACTTAGTGTGTGCAAAACCCTGCAATTATTGGGCAATTATAGTTTATGCAAAATTGCGATTTAAATTTTTAAAGCAATATATTCAGTCGAGGCTGAATGCTCGTGTGGTTGTCCCATTGTCAGAAATAAAAAAAATTGTGAAGTTGAAATAGAAAGGAAGAAAACGTATATTCTCATTTTTCGATAAACACGCAAAAAATGCATGCAAAGATGACTGAAAATGAATAAGTGCTAGAAAACGGAGGAGTAGTAGTACTCGTCCGCAGCGGGCTTATATTAATCGCAGTACCCTCAAACGGCGCTAGCATAAAATATTTTCACAAGAGACAAAAGCAGAGATTATATTGTAGAACTAGAACAATTGCTACACTGAAATTTGCTCACTAGAAGAAAAAAATCTAAAATTTTGTGACCTGATTTGCCTAAGTGGTTGATCGCGTGCTATTGTAGCATTTAGTGCATAATTAGTACTATAATGACTTTGACTAAACGGCTTTTTTCATCTCGTAGTAGTTGGAAGTGGAAGAATACTTTTTTCAACAGGTCACTGCAGAGGATTAGTTTACTGACCAGTTTTAACAAAACCATAATGTCTTGTATGTCACACCTATTCTTTCGGGACCCGGGTTCTTTAGGTTGCGTGAATCTGTCCTGAATCTTATGGATGAGGTCACATAGTCGCTGAATGGGGAGACTAACCACAAAGTAATAGTACAAAAAAGGTGTCAGATTACCGAAGTACACAGTCTTAATTGTTCGCCACTGGAGAAAATGCTTTTTGTAGGTGTGAAAAGTTCTATCATAACCAATCCGTTTAACGTGGGCTTTACTACTCAAATATGTTATTATCTTCTCACCAGAATCATCTAGTTGTGACCACTGTACAGATCTGATTGCTCTATAGAGTTTGATATCATCAGCAAAAATTTCGTTATTGCTAGTGATCATTTTTATCGTATTTCAGATGCCTCAATGAAGGTCTCCGACGATTAGGTTACTATGTGTTTATAGTTAGTAATATCATCTACCCTCTACCTTATTGAAGGATTCTGTTATTACTGAAATGGCCAGTCAATTTAGGAATGCGGAATATTATCCTGAAAAAGGAATTTACTAAGATTCATTCTTTTTAAATTCATCCTGTCAGTTGCGAGTATTCTTTCTGAATCGTCATCACACACAGAGATAGTGAATCACAATTGTTACGTTTGATATCGCATCAGCACATTTTGCATTAGACCTCAAAGAAAAGAAAGTTTCTAATAATTAGAATGGCATTATTTGAAATATCTCTTAATGTGCATCTTTCTCGTTTCCTGATCGGCTATGAGAATTGCACCACCTAGCTGTCATTTTTTGAACTCAAAAATAATTTCCAGCATATTTGTATGAGCCAATTCTTGTAAAAGTGGCATTAGTCAGTATTAGATTATTATCTTAATACTACTATACAGGGTGAGTTTTTAAGACGGGATAGCTTGATTACTCCTATGCTTATAAAGTATCAATTTTTGGTATAGCATATGTATTATAAAAAATATGTCAAATGAAATGGTGAATACGATTTAATAATAATATACAGGGTGTGCAATATAAATTTTTTAAGTTACGGAGGTTTGAAATGTAACAAAGTTAAAAAATCACAGCAGCGTAATATTTTCACATAAATGGGTGTTTTTATGATGGCAACTTACTTTCAAGTGTTGTCAAATAATGTACCAAATCTCGATTTGATATAATAAAAGGCAAGATTTTTATGACTTCTTAAAGAAGTTCCTGCAAAGCCTATTTTATAAAGAAAAATAAAATAACTTTTAAACGGCTTAACTAAGTGTTAAAAATATAACATATTTGAAAAGCTTAGATTATTATTTATCTAAATATGTAAAAATTAAGAAAAAAGAAAAACAAAATATTTATGATCCCACTAAAAATTACTACAAATCAAAATTTTGTGTTAAGAAAATAGATATAATTGGTTTAATGTTTGGATCTAGAGGGACACTTACTAAATTTTTCATTGATTTTCGTAAAAAAATTAATTTGGCCAAAAAGTGAAAAAAAGACATCGTTCTCAAAACTTTAAGAAGTTCGACAGCTATACTGCGCCATCATTTATATAGTCAGAAGCTTAACATTAATTAATTTTCTTTAATTTAGTTTAAATTAATTAGTTATTAATATAGTTTAATACCTATGTATTTTTTAAATTAATTATGTTTAAGATATACTGTGTCTATGGCAAACCGAAAATTTTATTAATACAAGAATAGGAATCATAGGAAAATACTAGTTGAAACCCCGTCCAGTCGGACGGGTGGTTGAAATATATCTTATGTAAAAAAAATTTTTTTCTACATCAGCACAAACTCTCTGCCTCCCCCAATTCTCCCCGCAATTCAATGCTGATTCCAATTATATACTTAGTTTTGATCTAGGACCTAGAAGGGCTGAGTCGATAAAGGACCTAACAAAAACACACACAAATTTTGGATTTTAGTATATTAGATAAGATTTAATAGCACATTATTTTTGTCGAGCGCATATGTCCACAGTTCAAGCACATGAACAGCTCATAAACCACAGGCGTACCAACAGAATATGAGATGGAATAAAAGTACAATAGTTCAATCTCATTCGTTTGCTCAATTATTTTGAGAAGATTTTGAATATCTTTATAAACTACGCAATCCGAGAGACCCAATAGAATGTGTGATAAATCGGGAATATATAAAATAAATAGTAAAGACTGTAACCAAGTATATATAGGGCAAACCAAGAGACCTACAGACCAATCGGTCTCCGAGGATAAAACCAAGTGTATTTTATGTTTTCGGGGTCGCTGAATTCGAATATGCAACTCATTTTTCCCTAATCGTGGGCCATCAATTGTTATTAACAATTTTTTAACAACAATTTGTTTTGTTGTTGTTTTGTAAAAAATTAAGAGATCCACCCAAGTTTTTCTTTTGTATTTTTCCCCCAGAATCCAATTTCGAAAACCGTTTCTGAATTGGACCCTCTCCTCAAAAGTTATTAACAATTTTAGATTAACAAATGAGCTGTAAGCCGCTCAATTCAGGTCATTTTTTGCAACTTGATATTTTTGGGGGTATTTTGACCGCCTGAACACGATCCCGTTGTCAGATTTGCTCGGCGACCGTCCATCAATTGTTATTAACAATTTGTTAATAACAATTGATAGCCCACGATTAGGGCAAAATGAGTTGCATATTCGGATTCAACGACCCCGAAAACATAAAATACACTTGGTTTTATCCTCGGACACCGATTGGTCGGTTTTACCCCTCTGGCCAATAGACTATTTGAAACATCCACGATTTGTGAAATAGGGGGCTTATTTATTATTAGCTACCACTGAATATATCGAATAATCGATACAAAAGGTGTTCCAGAACTCGAACCCACAGAAATTGACGTAAAAAACAAATCATCCCAAAGAAAAAAATTGTAGTTTGAAGGACATTTAAAAAAGTGTATTTTATTTCTCAAATCAGAACGTTATAAGTTACGTTATCTAGGTGTATTTTTTATAATTGCAATTGTTGCTGGGTTGTTATTTCAATAGCTTTACTTACGTCACTCCTTCGTTGGAATATTGTCTTCCTAGATTTTCTAGGGGAATTTTGTCTTACACTTCTAGTATGGTCAGGCGGGTTGTTAAGTGCATTAACTTATTTTTATTAAATTAATTTAATTATTATTCTCGTATAATTTTAATAGATGTTGAAGTCTAAGCTAGAGCTTTCTGAAAAGCAGCCCTTGAAGTCACTAATAATTTAGTTCAAGGTTTGCTTTATGCGTGCTGTATTTATTAGATTTGTACACTTCATAATTAAATAAATAGATGTCTTGGTGCACAAAATTATTTTCTATTTTAAGACGAAGACTCTTTAGTGCTTTACAATTGAAAAATAAATTAGTTGTCATAAATCAACCCCTTTCCATCCGCACTATGGAAAGGATTAGAACAGTTTGCTTTTCTCTTCAGAATTAATTATTTTGATGATAAGTTTTGTAAGTTGTCTGTTACGGTTAGATCCATGTCTCATGATTCATGAATAATTCGCATCAGATTTTAGCTAAAACACGGAATTAAACTATTACACTTATATTACTTTTTTATAAAATATATGGTCTGTTATAATACTTGGATATTATAATGTTGAACAACTTCCACATATTTCAAATTAATTAATTAAATACTCTTATGAATTTTTCATTTTTGTTACGCCCAAATTCGTAGAAATTTATTTATTTAACTGATTAGTACTGGAGTTTGGAATTGTCGTAGAAAATTGATAATTCATTTTCTTTCATTTTTAGTTGCAGATTTAACGTACCACACTTTATGTAAATAATTTAGTAGTATCAAACACATGCATTACCAGAATACTTCTTTAACGGTTACTAAAATAAATTTATTAATTGTGAAAAAAAGTTCAAGCTTCATTAATAACAGTATGTATAAGGGATGATTACTCCACATCTTGCATACAAGATGTCCATATAAACTTGAAATATCACAAGGTTTTTGACCAGGGAGAACTTAGCAATAACTTTCAGCAATAGATTTAGCAAACTTTAACACCGGACCGATATATGAGAGCGCGGCTTTTTACGATACCCGTCGTTATATTTCCATTTTAATAATTGTTTTTGAAGTAAATAAGGATTATTAAATACAGTTAAATCTAAAAGAAAAATTTATTTAATTAAAAAACAATAATCATTGATTTTGCAAGGAGTCTCATTATGCTGTAGTCTAATTACAGTTTTTCTAATTTTTCGTTATGAAGATCACTTTTAGAAATTTTTTTACCACTATCGTGTTTTTCGCAAATTTCTATATAAGAAAAAGAAAATTTAAAAGGCAGTCTTACTTATTTAAAAAAAATTATTAATCTTTTATATTGCGAAGTGACATGCATGTCATAGTCTATTTACAGTTTTTCTAATTTTTGACATCAAATTCAAAGATTACTTTTTAGAAAACTTTTTTACCACCATCGTGTTCTACACACATTTTTTAATAAGATAAAGCAAAATTTGGAAGGCACCCTCATCTTAATAAAATAATTAATCATTTATATCGCTAAGTGACATACACCCGTAGTCTATTTACAGTTTTTCTAATTTTTCACTTTCAAGATTACTTTTTAGAAAACTTTTTTTACCACGATCGTGTTCTACACACATTTCTATATAAGAAAAAGAAAATTTAGTTTTTTTTTAAATCATGTAGTTTTGTATTGGTTTATCTTCTTCAAATATTATATCATAAGTCTTTAACGCCTGGAAAGTGCCCAGATTTTTGGAAAACTAGTTACGTGACACCCTTGCATTAAAATAAAAGTAAAACCAATATCGAAGATTTCCGTAATTCCTAAACTATTTGAAAAAATTATAGTTAAAACTATGTTTCTTCTTCTTAAAAGAATTATTATTGGTGAACAACATGGTTTCTTTTCAACTCGATCAACGTGTACAAACCTTTTGAGTCTTCAAACAATATTCACTATGCTTTTGATAAAAAAGCGCAACTTGATGTTATTTACACCGACTTCGCAAATGTTTTTGATACAGTAAATCATGAAATACTAATTAAAAAAATTCAAGCAGTGGTATAAATAAACCGTTATTGTCATAGATATATAGCTACCTTTCTAATAGGAAGCAAATAGTACGTTATAAAAATTGCGTTTCATATCCTATATCTGTTCATTCGGGAGTCCCACAAGGTTCTCATCTTGCTCCGTTACTATTTCCAATATTCAGGAACGATATAAAAGATGTATTTAAGTATTCGGATATTTTACTTTTTGCTGATGACACAACGATTTTTAAACTTATTAAATCCACTGAAGATTGCCCTCAATTAAAACATTATCTTGATTCTTTTTATAACTAGTGCCAAATAAATTGCATGGAATTAAATTTAAAAAGATGTGTTTCAATTACTTTTCATAAAATTAAAACTTCCTGTTTTGTTACAAAATTGAAAAAATATATTGCAAAATACTAATTCTATTACTTACCTAGGAATAATACTACATCACCACTAAGGTGGCTAAGGGTTGGCATGGTTTTCCTAAACCTTGAAGCAAATGCTTTGTCAAGACGAAGTAGTTTACAATTGCACACGGTTTCGTCACCACACTATACAGCACCAAAAAACTATACTCGGAAAGCTATTGAAACAAGTGTCCGATTATGGTTCGTTAAAATAGACGCTGCAGTTCATTCCTTTGCACACCATACAGGTTTATACTGATCTTCTGGGGCACCATACATAACACTTACATCACAATACAATACTTAAAAGGTACTATTCGAATAAATAAATAAATCGTAACAAAGCTATGAAACAACAGGTTTTATTTCCAGGTCTTGTATACATTTTACAAATCCAACGGTAATTAAGATCTTGCATACATCGATGGTCAGATCTCATTTAGAGTACTGTTCCCAAGTATGGTTGTATTACTAACGTAATAAAACTAGAAAGAGTACAACATAGATTTCTAAAATTCTTCGCCTATAAGACAGGAACGTCTTTTAATAATTATATAGAAATTTTGCCACGTGTATAATATTAATACTTTATTGTCACGAAGAATATATTTAGATCTTCTATTATCTTATAAATGGTATCTTGGATTGTTCATATCTTCTAGACCAAACAGAAATATCCGACAAACGTTAACGTTTTCCACAATAAGATAACTTTGCCAACTTGTACCGTAATTTTTATATTGTGCCATGTAAAGTTTTTTGTGCATTTGGGAGTTATCCCGTAAATAAAATTCATTATTCATTAATTAGTTTTTTACAATGAGTAGGACTTTCTTCTAAATTTCCTTTTTCCTTATGAATAAATGTGTGTATCTGCCGCTTTGACGCGAGCTCATCTCGCACCAGCTCATCTCGACGCGAGATCAACTCGACGCAAATTCATCACGGTGAGAGCCCATCTTCACTCGATTTTATTTAGTATAATTAAAACAAAGCCGTTTAAGACTTACATTTATAAGCTGTTTTTTATAAAATTTATGAAAAAATAACAACGTTCTTAACTTTTGTCCATATCGTAACCGATATGTTTGAATAATACGTTTGTTTTTTTTGCATTAGTAGCACAAGATATGTTAACTAAAAAAAATTAAATCAAAACCAACTTTTGTTTAAAAAATCTGTATAGGGAATATTTTTCAAAATATTTTAAACACTGAAAATGAATTTCTTTAAAGTGGCACTTTAACTCGATGGACGACGCAGATATTGTGTTTTTTCAGGAAATTAATTTTCCTAAAGACGTAACTTGGCCCCAATAATGAAGAAAACGCGCTTGAAGAGGAAATTATTCAAGTAAATAATGGAAAAATTATTCTTCTATAACTTCTTTGTGTAATGGATATTCTTGAATATATTGTTAAAAAATTAATTTTACGTGATTATTGTTTCTCGGTAATTCATAATTCTAGTCTACTAACTCTAATTCATCGAAAGTACTGAAGAAACTAGAGTGCAAAAATTTTTTGTTTTGAAACCGTCGCATAACTCTCAAAGTAGAAACATATTTTATTGCAATTTAATTATAGTCAATAGTTGATGAAATTTTTGTATTGTTATTTTTCATCTAGTATAATTACATTAGCCAATAAAATAAAGATGAACTTGCGTCGATTTGAGTTCCCGTCGAGATGAGATCGCGTGAAGGGCTGTTTCGAGATGGCGGCATCCAAGTGACCGTGTTGAAATAAGCTGTCCCGTTTTGTTTAAAAAAGTCTAGTTCTTGTAAATTACATCATGTACAACTTTATTGTTTATCTAAAACGTAATGTTCTTTCACTTTTTTGAGCAAAATTTTCATTTCGAGGCGTCCTCTCTTACTTGTTTATTAGTATTGAGTTTGAAATGTAATGTGACATTTTTTATAGTCAAACAATCTACTTTTTGTCACTAGAAGGAAAAGCTAGACTTTTCATTTCCTGCCAAAATCGTTTTGCTTATGTTGTTATGTTGCTTTGGGCTGATATTTGCTATCGGTCAATATTCTAAAGTTTTGAAGTTTCTTAGTTATCCGAAGGTATATAATCCTAAATAAACTAATAAAATATTTGTGATTCCGTTTACCTTCAAATCAATACATTGGTTTGAGTTAAATTATATTGGTTTAACTATTCATGCTACTCCGTTAGGTATTCATTGGGAATTATTAGTTGCGGCAATTTCTGTAGCTTCAATGTAAATATAAATTATTTTTTAGAGAATAGTTATTCTGCAAATACGAACATTAAATTAATCAAGCAAAAACTTTTAAATAACGGTATGAAAACTAATTTTGTTAGTTAAAAATTGGACTCTTTAATTATTCAACGACGGAGTGTTTAGCTTAAATAATATCTGAAAATTTGCATTGTTTTTAAGCCACACGTGTTTACGCATCTAAACATTCGAGTATTTTTTTTGCATTACTAATATAAAATAATTTTTTTTATTACGTAATTCTGTTGGTTTGTTTAAATGTAGTTGTAATTAAATGTATCTACATCGTTTCCATTTAGTAAATGCTGTTTTATTTTTTGAAGTTGCCATTTTACTAGTTTTAGAGGTTTTTCTCATATTTAATAGTCATAAAAATATATGGTGCAATGCCCTCAAACCTCGTCAGATTTCGAATTTATGAGTTTTGCATTACGTTACAACGATTACATAAAATTTATTGGCTACAAAATAAACTTAATCATACGTTCTATACAACACAAAATTATGCTTTCTCTTGTTCGAACTTTGTTACTCGGGGGATATGAATACTTTTTTATGCATTAGTCTTTTTAAGTAAAAATAAGTGTAATTTTGTTGAGATATTAGATGGTTATATTATTATTAATCGGATAACTGTATTCTTAGGAAACATGTTTGGTGGTTGAACATTATTATTTTGTTAGCAATTACTAATTAGTTTCGTTTCTTCGATATACTTAGTTGAATGCTTCGTCAACTCCAGTGGATATCTAAGGAGCATGAGAGAAAAATCACGAAATTTATTTTAGAAACGGTTGTAACTTTTTTTGGGAAATTTGTTTTAGTAAATTTTAATAATTACATGACTTGTTAAAGAACTAATTATTTTCTAAATTAATTGGTTGGTTTGATGTATCTTTATTGTTTTCGTTATAATTCCAAATGTTTTCGAATTTGAGGTAATGATTTTGATAGAATTCAGGTTACTAACTTAAATTGATCTTACCACGAACAGTGTATAAATGCAACACTAATTGCGTATTTTGGTATATTCTAACCTACTTTAGCATATAGTAATTGCAACTGTAACGTTAAAATATATTAATGTTTATGTTTTTGTTTCAGGTGAGTTCACACAGCCATTTCATTAATTTGGGAACAACGTCAATATTGACATTGCTACGGTGAGTTTTTAAGTTTATTCAAGAAGTACATTTGTAAAATTTAAATTATTAAACTCTGAAAATCTGTAAGGTAATTGGTTATATAAATGCGAACGTACAAATCTAAAAATTTAAATAACTTCCTTGTTTGAATTTTTATAGAAATTGTAAAAAGTGAAAACAAATTTGCATATCTGAGCCGTATTGGTATTATTGCGCTCTTTCAGTTTTTTGATCATAATAACGATTTTAATGTTATTACACAACAATACAATTGAAAATGTTTCCAAGCTATTTTCTCAACCAAAAGTACATATACAATATTTTCTGATTTAACTTTAAATGATTTTCTAAAAATTGATTGTATTAGAATTTTAAATATGCAGCAAAAATTCATTATGTACATGTTTTATTATCTCTGTACGTTAATGTTGTATATCCGTTTTTCATTACTTTATTGATGGAATATTTAAACTGTAAGTGCAAAAAAAAATGTATTATGGAAAGTGAAATCGTTGGTATATTGATAATTTATGATCGGATCTAAAGGGCGATAATGTTTATAACTGGAGATTGATCTATTCTGATACTTATTTAGCTACATGAGTGATTATTGTAAACTGAATGGGAGAAAACGACACTGACATATTGATTAACGTTTAAATGTCAAGCAACATAGTAAACGTAATATCATTGATTATAAAGTAATATCTTAATTTATTATACTCTGTATGAGTTATGTATGTAAGTACCCACCTTCATGCACTTATTCGTATTCTATGATTCCAAACAAAAGTATTGAGTTTTTAATTTAAGTTACTTATATTGTTTGAAAATTTAAAGCTCTAGTATTCAACTAACTATATAATCCGAATTGTTCGCACAATATAATTTTCAGTTGAGTTAATGTTGAGAAATTGTTTATAATTATTTGCAATTTGTAGCTTGTTCTTCAAACTTAAAAAATATCTGTTTTTCCTTACCTTTTACTTCTTACCGAAAGCATAATCCTCAACATCAATGTAATTTGATCTTTGGCATTGCATTTGATTAGTCATTGCACCTAATTATAAGAGTACGATGATATTCATGATCGTAATTAATCATCGAAGCTAATGTCAACAGTCGCAAAACAGTGATTCACACAAGTGCATAGAACTGAAAATCGATTTTATTTGGTATGCAGCTCTATTCAAAATAGTTATTTGTGTAACTAGTCCAAAAAGTGCATATCACGATGCAACAAATATGCTTTTTGCACATGTTGCACACAACATTTTTTCTACAATCGAAAAAATAAAAAAAACTACCTTTTACACTAGTGCAAAATAGTATATTATACACCAAGGTTGTGAAGTCTGTCATTATTGCCTTAGCCCCGAGCGAAATAAGGTGGGTAGGCAATAATGGACTTCACAACCATGGTGTATATACTATTTTTTCCACTAGTAGCCAAATTTAAGCCAAAAATAAAAAATAAACATTTTTCTTGTAAAAATCAAGTAGCACAGGAATGCAAGTAAATCAAAAAGCATTAAAAGCTACATACGTTGATAAACCAACTGCAACTGATTCACTAAACACTTGTGTGGTATATTTTACCTTCATTTTCTGAAAATTATTCAGAGTAATATATAAATTAGTAGAAATTTTTAATGTTTCCAAGATGCTTTTTTGTTATTAAAGATTATATCGTATTTAATCAAGTTATTTTGCACCCACTTCAATAAATAGGGGACATCGAAGAAATAACAGATTTTCTTATCGTTTACGAGAAGGTATGGTTTTTCCGGTGATACATCTATTCTTTTAATTAGGTTTCGAAAATTTTACTACTGCCCTAACATTGGCACCGCATTGTAGTTGTAGCTTTTCTATGCAGTTTAATACTACCGACTTCAATTTGTCACCTTTGCATATCGTATTTGTAAAGATGTAGCACAAGGGTTGTTTAACTTTTTATATATAACTCTAATCACGTAGCAGTTTGAGCTGGCAAAAAATTTAAAACCTACTTTAAAATTAACATTTTGGGGCTCGTAAAATATAATTTTAGTGAATATTGTTGTTCCTCTATAGGTTCCTGCTTCTTAGTGGTTTATTTTTTAAGTCCACTTGGGCTGTCACAGTTTGTGCTCTGCTTTCGGGAAGTAATCGTTGGGAGATGTTAACTTCAATTGAAGTGCTTTCTTTTCACGTTGCAATTTAAGAATGTTCCTCCGTAATTTTCTTTACCTAAGAGTATTTGAGCTGCAAGCTTGAGTAGTTTTGGTATAGCTAGAGATGTTAACGGGCATTTATTGCTTCGCCAATATACCTTGCATCATTTGAATATTGGGTTTCAGAAATTGACACTTGTAATTCATTTAGGAATGGCAAGTGTTTGCCACATACTCGTTAAGTTTTTAGAGTCGACATTTTTATGCAACAGATCCGACCTTCCAGATTCTGTTAACCATTCAAAACACCTACAACCAAATGTTTGTAATTTACTTAAAATTCTTGATGTAACTTAACTCGCCTGGTTAAATCGCCTTTGGGAAACCTGAAAAAACTGATTCTACCATCATATTTAATAAATAAATAAATTCAGGTTATGTATTTGCGGTTATGGGATGGGGGCGCGAATTTTAAACTAATGGCATTTTTTATTCAAATAATTTTATCGTATTAGGTAATTTTAAGCAGCAAATACGTTAGAGATAATCTCCTGGATATACAAAATTATGTTTCACTCGTTTTTGTTAAACAACTATTCTTAGATTCTCAAAAAATTTGAAATTGTCCATTATTAACCTAGGTCAACAATAAAAAAAATTATTAACCACTAATAGAGAAATTCAACTTCTCAGTTGGCTAGGAGACGCAATAATTGTTCACTTCACATTTTCTTTTCGCACTGATAAATTACTTTTTGCACGATCGTAGAAAAAAGGATTTTTTTTCTGTCAACTACACTACTCCGCAAAATTAACGCATCACTTTGAAATTTTGAGATAATTTATTTACCTATTATGGCAAATTAAAAAAAAATGATTTGAGATTAATCAATGCAGTAAAGAATGTAAACCTTTTATGGACAAAAAGAATTTATTAACGTTTTTTTAACGTTTAACAAAATTTTATAATTTTACGTTTTTTTTTAAGTTCACATTTCTGGCCTAGTGGTCGGTGTTTTCACCTGTACTGCGTATTATCGCTTGACACCCACGTAGCGTACTCTCTACTAGGTGTCTTCAAGTTGTTTCGGTCTAAATTATCCCAGATTTGGACAATACTTTCTCTTAGTTTGGGGAGGGTAGCTAGAGGGGAGCATAAGGGTTTTAAGTCCCATGCCGTCGCAAGGGTTCTATGGGATTCAGATCTGGACTTCTTACTCGCCAGTCCATTGTCCGAATTCGTTAAGACACCTTGTAACATTTCTTGCAGTGTGGGCTTAACAATATCTTGAATTATCATGCACCAGTCATCATGGCAGAAATGGGGCGACACGTTGTTCAAAGAGTGTGTGACATATTGGTGACTATTTAACGATTTCCCATTTAAATTGATCCAACGTTTAAGTTGCACTGGGCTAATTTCTCATTTGGGCGTCTATACAGGGTTATTTACTATAAATTACCCGTCCTTATTATCTGTATTATTGCTCGTTGAAAACAAAGTTATATATGAAAGATGTATGGTTTTAACTGAATTTTCTTAAAATGCTATCAATAGTTCAGTTACTCGCCGTTTACAGGGCAAAACTAAAGTATGATATACTTTTTAATATAATACCCTGTATATTGTTACATTTTTGAAGAGATCTTTCTCCCGATTTCAGAAATATATCATGTTGTCTTTATTTTAAGCCATTATTGAGTTATTAATCGTAGAATAACACAATTACTTAATTACGAAATTGTTAACATTGACAATAGATTGATGTGGTGGTCAATTGCCAGTTTGATTTCAAGAGTTCTTGGGGTAAGAAACCAGCTCTTACGTAAGGTATGCCGTTATAAATAACGGTTTTCTACCAGGGTAGTCATGGATGGCTTTTCTTGTCCGGTTGTTTTATTTGATGAATACCTGTGGCGCTGACGAATTCTGGGGATGCTGAAATGACACTTATCAAATCTTTTATCATCTCTTCGGTAACTCCATTCTTCTTCTTCTATTAATGTTTAACGCCTGTATGCACTCATCGCGGCTTAAATTATGTGCAATGCAATTCATTGTTAAGCCATAATTCGAATTAATCATAACCTTCGCAATAGAGCAAAGTCATATATTTTTTTGTTTTTTCCTTAAATTGTAATGAATTTTAGCAATAGTAGCTTATTACATGAAAAGATGAAAACTTGAATTAGTTCTTGTAAAATATGAATTTTAACTACATGAATTGGTAGTTTTTACTTTGAATTATTTTTGAATATTGCTTTATTTTACGTATTTACATCGAAAATATACAAATTAACAAAATGGCTAGTAGTGGGAAATTCGAAAAAAGAAACGTGATATGAACATCTTACTGCACTATTAATTTACTGAGTTAACTGAGAATAAATCCACGTGAACCTAAAAAACTTATCTTTTATCTTGTATCTTGTCTCTTAATATGTCACCACACTATACAGGTTTATACTGATCTTCTGGGACACCATTCATAACACTTACATCACAATACAATATTTGTGTAATGTACCATACGAATAAATAAATAAATAAATATGACAAAAAAATCAAAAAAGTGTATTACCACATATATATCATATATTTCATCTGTGCCTATGTCAGAGAACGACGACATGCGTCAACATTTTTTTCTTCTGTTCTATAATTAGTCTTAAATAATATAGGTATCCTTATCGGCATGACTATCAATTAATCTATACTTATGAAGTAATAATTTCTATACTGCAACTTTCTTCGCCTATCATCATATTCTATATTTAATTCCCCAAAGACATGGACCATTTGAGTATTGACGAATAAACTCTTCCAGTCAAGTCAAGCTTGCAATTGTGTATGTGGCCACCTCTAAATCTAATTTACACCAACGACTAAAAACATCTGTAAAAACGCTTATCGTTTAACTCCCGGCGGCCTCTCCCCACAAAGTATATATAGTTAATACCCACTACATACAAAAATCATGTCTTTTTTTACAAAAATTTTTAAAGTTGCGTATAAAATCTAACATAAATCAACTCAAAAATAAAAACCGAAACCATCATCTAAATATGAATGCTCTATTTTATACCTGCAACTCAGTAAGCATCCACATTTTATCTAAGTAAATCTTAATATTTTGAGCTCTGCTTTCTACAGTTAAAATATTTCCAATTCCTTATGATACACCCTGTATTGTTTATGATTATTTAATAGTTATTTGTATCACTAGGCCAGAAACTGACCTTATGCGAGTGCGAGGATGGTTTACAGGTCAAGGCATTACTCGCAATACCAGTTTCTGGCCACGTGATACACACGATTTTTTGGGACGACAAATGATCTTTTACAATTAATAAACTCTGATATTGAGTAAAAGGCCTTTCTTCAGAGATAGTGTCGTATCTGTAAAAAAAATTTGTTACGTTATCATAATTTCTAGTGATTGTGAATATCAGATCTGTATGCAAAACTTTCTATATGTTGGCCATTGCGCAAAGATTTTCGTTGAAGATGCAGATGCGAAATTTGAATTTAGTATTTTAAGGTAGAATTAAAGTTGTTGGGTGTAATCTTGAATGATCCCACTCCGTAAAGTTATTAACATCTACAAAACTTTAACAGAAGGAAAGAAACTCTGAGGCTCAACCAAATCTGGAATCCGATTCTCAAGAAGACCCGAACGACGAACCTGACGATGGTCTGCTTGCAAGCCCGCCGTTTTTAAACCAAAATGAATACAATTTGCGAAACAGAAATCATCAGTATACATTCTACATCGGAAATATAAGGACTTCTGAAGAAGCTGACTACTCGCGTTATCGAAACGTTACGAGGAAATTCTAATCAACGATGACCTTTAGACCCTAATCTAGACGACACTAAGGTTATTATAACTGTAATACTACCCTATATGTCTTGCTTTTAGCGTTCACATCAATTAATTTAAATATTTAGTTACTCTCATATAAAGTTTTACCTTCAATTTTTTTGTTACGCCCTTGTTATTAAGTCGACTTTGACGAAACTTTACTTTTTCAAAAAACTTTATAATTGTTATGAACAAAATGTTGTGACATTTTATACGTTACCATTGATTATGAAGGTTCTCAAAATTTGAATTAGTATTAATATTTGATATTTTTGAAAAATATATTAAAGTACCTATTTTTTTTTATTTATGTTTTATTTAGTAATTATTTATTTTTAGTAATTATTTAGTCGCAAGAAGTAGTTTGTGTAAGAAAAGTTGGTTTGTTATTTATGGTAATTACTTAAATTCAAAATTATTTACGATTTAACTTTTACTTTTAAATATGCCGAATCAATTATCACCTCAAACGGCACGAAGTATTATTTAATTTAAGCGGTTTGCAGAAGTTTCGAGAAGGCAAAGGATTGTAAAGATTCCACAGAAAATTTTATTGTACAGAAACAATTTAGAAATTACGAATAATTAAGTCAGGTAGTAATTTAGAAGGGTGACTATGAGGTGGGTGAAATTGTGAATTACGGGAGTTTATAGATGGATTTATTGTAGTTTATTTATCCAAAGGTGTAAAAGTGGATGAATGGATAAATACAACGTGTAAGAATTAAAAAAAAAACAGTGTTATATCAAGTTGTATCTTACATTTTTTGTGTAATGACAATTTCAAAAAAATATACGTGGTGGCCAAAAGCCGTGGAATTCTTTTCTTACGGTGTTATTTAACGAGGAAAATTTCAAAACTATTTTTAGTTTTACCGGGTGTCCAGAAATATGCCCGCGTAACCTCACTTGTTTTTTGAAATGGAATTTCAATGATGTGAATTATCGTATGAAATGAAAATGTTTATATAAAAAATTTATTTTAATGCGGATACATTTTCGTACGTGTTACGTTAACACTTGTCGACACTATATGTCGCAACACTTATTGATCGTTTATATAAAAAGTTTTGCTCTATTGCTACCACTTTTCGAGTTATCATCAAAAATGTGGCAAAAACAAAGCAAGTTATAATAGTCACTTTTCTAGTTTCTGCATACAATTTGTTATAACTAATTTGAGACAAACTTAAATGTTTCGGTAATACATCGGTTTAAAATTCCAATAAAATAAATTTTCTAATTTAAAATAATAAAATTCAGCTCCTACTGTTATTTTTCTTGGATATTTTCATTAGAAATCTCTTAATTTTGCTCGAGACGTTTTTGAGAAGATTTTAAATGCATTAGGTACATATCGACTTGAGGATGTATTTGACTAAAACTTAATTGAAATATTTGAAATTGAAAATTAGATGTATTTTTAATGTAATTTAAATGGGCACATACGATCAATGTGTAATGTTAATTTGAATAGTTAGCATTATTTTTATAAACATTTCTACAAAAGTACATGTTATATTTTTTTTTAGTTAATATTGTTGCGGTTGACAAAATATTTTATTAACATTAATTTAAGTGATGCCAGTTATAAATGACACAATTTAATTTTTAATTTCTGTAACACTGTAATTACTGTAACCGTTGATTCTTCTTGGTTTTATATGTAATTCAAATTGCTTAGACATTCATTCACATCGGCGTCTGTTAGAATGAATGGCCGTATGTTCTATGACTGTCATGGCTTATTGAAACTAGTCTGAAATTTAGCTCCTTCTTCTCATGCAACAAAATAAATTGTGAACTATTGTGAAATATCGTCGATATCGATTTTGTTTTCGCAATTTAATCGTGGTTCTAACTATCCATTTTTTGCGAATATGTTCTTATAACTAGGAACTAACTACTGTCTTTTGAACGACACGGTTTGTATAGAGTCGTGTAAGTGAGAATGGTGGCCACCGTATATTACAAAACCTGTGTATAGTCGAACATGTGAGAATCAAAGTTAACATTGTTATTTGTACCTTGCCTTACTGTTTTCCTAAAGGTGCTCAAAAGAAATCTTAAATATTTCTTTTAGTAAATTCTTACTTTTGGATTTGGAAAGATCTATTATTGATATTGATTGCAAATTGCACCGACAAGAGATTTATATTTCTTCTACTATCAAAACATTTAAGCGCATACTATAGCATAAACACGAATAATCTGAAATCCTGATAGTCTCTCCGATAGTACTTTAATGGACTATGTTTTTAGGATAAAAATTAAATAACATCTAACTTGGTAGAAGAAAAGTGAAATGTGTGTCTAACGACATCTCGTGTAATCAGGGACACGTATGAATAGTAACAGATAACTGTTGGCATTACTTAGTTTATGGTAGAAGAAATTTCTTATCAAATATTTCCAAATTTTAATATTTATAATTGATTAAACGTAATACGAATTAGTTTTGGAGGATGTGCTTTTAGTCTCCTATAGACTTCCACAAATGGTTACATTCTGATCAGTATTAATTGTTGTTTCAAGTTTTACGCTTCATTCTTAACTTTAGGTTTTTGTTTACGCCACTAGATGGTAGGCTTATATTTTTTCATTTAGAGTCTCTATATACGATAGAGTACCACGATGAATACGTCTATATAAATTGGCCCCAAAATGGCGGATGACTAGTTACATTTTTTATTTTAATTTATGAGGTTGTCAGTTTGCATTATTTAATAGTTGCAATAGTTAATTGTTTATTATTACTTTTGTAAACGATATTAGTCACATATATTTGTATTGAAAATAAATGTTTTCGTTTCATTCCCACAAAATATTTTTTTGTTACTTATTTTAACGTTTTAGGATGCCAACTTTGGTATCGATTAGTTTGACAGATTTATTTTTAGATATTTGAATTCAGCGCTTCAACTCTATTTTCATTTACTTGCATCCAACTTCACTAATTTTCACTAACCTTGTCATAACAAATTGCAAGAATATGCTTAATTTCGGGGTCCTTTTTTAATCTTTGGTGCAGTCAACGGATTTCGCATAATTTCTTGCGAGGATGGCTGTGAAATTTTAGTGGAACTTCAAAACAAGCACCTAATCTGTCACCAGTTTATTGTTGTCAATTTAACACAATTTGTGCAGAAATTCGACCATGTTCTATCTGATTCTTTAAAGTTATTTTTAAAATATGTCTACTCATTGGTAGTAAATGAGGATATCTTTCATTAAATATCCTGCAAGTTCTATTTATTATCTTGTGACACTCTCCATGAATAAATAATAAATTTAGAATGTCAGCATTTGAATAAATGTTAATGTTTTCCATTATTTAGCAATAAATAAGACTCAAATAAGCCTTCACTGTATGATTGTGTTAAATTGACAACAATAAACTGGTGACAGATTAGGTGCTTGTTTTGAAGTTCCACTAAAATTTCACAGCCATCCTCGCAAGAAATTATGCGAAATCCGTTGACTGCACGAATAACAGTAAATACCTTGAAAACCAGAGAAGATAGGTATAGGGAACCATTATACCATTCGAAAGAGAACAAAATTATTCATCGAGTTGTGCAATAATATACAGGGTGTTCCATTAAAAATAAATAAGTTATGATGGTTTAAACTTGATTAAATTCGGCACTACATTTCTACCACCCTGTATGAAATTAAGTAATCATGGGAGATAAGCTTAGAGTTTCAGTTGTGTCCCCTATAAATTTTATCTCTTTAACTTTATTATTGTAACATACACATCTCTTTAAATTAGAAAGTGTTTTTTAATTTTTTTTTTGAAAAAAATTAAATATTTCAAAAACGGTTAACTTTAAAAATAGGAAACCTTAATGAAAGTTCATCTAAAAATTAACGTAGAATCCAAAATTGCAATAATATACAGAGTGTTCCATTTAAAATAACGAAGATGAATTCAACTTCCGGTACAACCGGAAGCGTTAGGCGGACGCCATTATTTTAGTTAAAAAGAACAAGCCCGAAAACGCCTAACGCCAAATTTTCAAAATTTAAATTGAAGTAGTCTGTGAAATATGTCTAATGTCTCGTCACCGTTGGACACTCTGTATATCTCGAAAACTATTTGGAGTACGATATTGAAATTTGGCAGTTATAAACCGTAGGTAGTATTACGCATTCTAAGCAAGCAGCAACGTTGTTACAACATCACATTTTGGATCACGTGATATCATTTTTAGAATTTTTAATGGGAAACCCTGTATATATATATATTTTTCACTGCTGTAAACGTCCCTCCTGTGCTAATTCAGCCATACTTTTATTTTTATTTTTTTGTGGTAGGTAAGTACTTAGAAACGATAAAGAAATTTTTATGTAGGTTTTTTATTTGAAAAACTAAGAGAGCTTAGAAACAAAAAACGTATCCTAGCAACAGTTATTAGAGTTGTCAAAAGCCGTCAGTGTTAGTGAACAATCGTTCACTGTATTATTGTTGTTAAAAGTTTAATGACTTAAAACTTATCATGCCTTTAAGTTTCACTTACGACGAGTATCTTAATATGCTGATCATTTGTGGAGAATGTGGAAGAAACAGCAGACGTGCTAGAGATTTATACAGAAATCGTTTCCCGGAGCTAACAACTTCAGGTAAAAATACTTTTGCTTATGTAGAACAAAAGTTAAGACATGGTTCTTTTCCAACCGGAAAACATCAAAATCCTCGACGTAAGCCTATTGTAACAGATGATAATCTTATTAACATTCTTGCTTATATCCAAGTCAATCCCCACATTTCAACTCGATGTCTTCATCAAGAATTAGGGATATGAGTAAATCAACTATCTAGAGGATCTTAAAGCAATACAAATATCATCCTTTCAAAGTACATTTAACGCAAGGTCTGACTCCTGCAGATGCAGAAAGGAGACTTAATTTTAATGCTGAAATGTCAGTTAAAATCGAAGAGAACCCTTTGTTTTTAAATAAAATATTGTGGAGTGACGAAAGCCGTTTTCACAATAACGGTATAGTTAATAGACATAACTGTCACTACTGGTCGGCTGAAAATCCCAGGTGGGTGCGAGAAACGCATTTTCAAACTATTTGGGGGATAAATGTTTGGTTCGGTTTGTTTAATTGCCGCTTGATTGGGCCGTATTTTTATGACGGGACTCTGGCAGGCGAAAGGTATTTAGATTTTCTCCAGAATATTCTTCCCGATTTGCTTGAGGACATTCCACTAAATGAGAGAGCGACTATGTGGTGGCAAGAGGATGGTGCATCTCCTCATTTTGCTCAGCGAGTAACGTCACATCTGGATGTGTATTTCCAAGAAAGATGGATTGGGAGAAATGGTACAATACTTTGGCCGGCTCGTTCACCGGCCTGTTAGATTTTTTTGTTTGGGGATATTTAAAAGGATTAGTGTATGTTACAGCTCCTACCGATGTAGATGATTTAAAAACAAAATTAAAGCAGCTTGCCAATCTGTTACACCAGAAATTATTCAAGCAGCATGCACAAGAAATTTACTTAGAAGATTTGAATGCTGCATTACTGAAAATGGAAATCAATTTGAGCATCAACTATAGTAAAAGTGTTATTCTATTCCAAATATTTTATTTTTCTAAGCTATCTTTGTTTTTCAAAAAAAAACTTACATAAAAATTTGTTTATTGTTTCTAAGAAGTACTTACCTACAAAAAAAAAATAAAAATAAAGGTATGGCTGAATTAGCATAGGAGGGACCTTTACAGCAGTAAAAAAATAAACAGGGTGTCCCATTAAAAATTCTAAAAATGATACCACATGATCCGAATTGTGACGTTGTAACAACGTTGCTGCTTGCTTAAAATTCGTAATACTACCAACGCTTTATAACTGCCAAATTTCAATATCGTACTCCAAATAGTAGTCGAGATATATACTGGCCAAAACCTCGTGGGCCACCCTGTATTAGATTATTACATCAAGTACTTGAAAATTTAATCCGCCATTTTGAATTTTGAAAGATCAATAATTTTGTCAAATTTGAATCGCCCATACCATAAGATACTTTTTATAACATTTCAATAGTTTAATATCCGTGAAAAAGGTCATTAAATATTTTGAATTTCGAGGCGCCATTTTGGCGTAACTATTTGTCTAACATAAAAGTTTTATTAAACAAATTTTAATGTTCTTAGGCTTTGTCTATTATGTGACTTGAGAATGGTACAGTTGATCGTACCGAAACCGGTTGTCTAAAAATTTGCTTATACAGTAGAGGATAAGGAGCACTCATATGGTTTTATTTATTATAATTGATTCTTTTTATAATAGTTACACATTTAGTGTCAGTTATGATTTAAAATTCACTTATCGACGACTTTAACTAATAAAATTTAGTATAATATTCTAGAACTAACTAGAATTAACAACTTACAATTGTCATAACACGTGAAAAATACTTTCAAGTGTTTGCGTTGCCTGTAAGACAAAAATTTAAACATACATCAATTAGAATGCTCTATATTTTCAATTGGAACACTTTGAGTTATCACTTATCTAAACAACATAATCGTATATCTTTTCACCGAAAATGGGGATATCTGCACGCATATAAATCTTCTCCGTTGAGCTGTTACAACATAAACGTGTCATCAGTTTGTCACTACCAAATTGCAAAATTACAACGTTAGACTAAACACCAACTTGTTATATTCGAAGTTTGAACATTATCTATTTACGGTGTTACAAAAAAAATCAGGATTTAATTTAAATTAAAATTTTAATCGCATTTTTCATCGAATCTTTATCTAGAAAATCGTAAATCACCCGCGGTAATTTTTTTTAAGAATTAGGGCGTCAACAGTAAGATAAAATTTATTTTCTGTCATATATTTCATTCTTTTACGGTTACGATCTCAATAAATAATGTTTAGTATAAAACTTCTATTTGTAATATTTTCAAATGTGAAGTGATACCAAAAGATTAGGTTTATATGGATGTGTACACATTTTGAATCTTGAATTGTCGTGATTAAACGTATGGGTGTATATACAGGATGGTTAACAGTTATAGAGTTCTTGTCTTACGGCAGTATTTGAGATATTTCTTGGAACAATGACAATTTTCGACTGGATATCATTAATAGAAGATTATTTTACTAGGAGTTAAACAATATAATTGTTTATAAAAGTTTGTTGGCGATGCCTTAGCTGATGCAGCAAATTAAGCGAGACAATTATATTTTTTAACTGCAAGTGAAATATATTATTTTTTCTTCAAGCGTTTATTGCTAGTTTTAATGTGTTATTTTCAAATTTTCGAGATTCTCGAGGGTTATAGTGACGTTTTAATTCTCGACGAATCAAGTTGGTACTTTACTGTTACATTCATAATATGACATAACCAAGTTATCAACCTCTAAATAGTTATAAAAACAAAAGAACTGTTGCTTTTAATGTTTAAACAATAAAAAGCGTTTTTAGCGTCTGCCAGTAGTTCAATAATATGCCGTTTTAATGTCGCCTGATGAAAATAGTAGATTATTTTACTAGGAGTTAAACAATATAATTGTTGAGCTTAAAAGTTATAATAATAACCGACGTACCAACCTAAATAATTGTTGTGAAAACAAACGAACTGTTGCTTTTAATTTTTAGACAGTAAAAAGCCTTTTTAGCGTCTGCCAGTAGTTAAATAGTATGCCGTTTTAATGTCGCTTGAAGAAAAAAGACATATTTAGTTTTACAGGCTTTCCATAAAAATATGCCTACTATATCCTCACTTTGTTTTTTCAAATGCAGATACTACTGCATTTTTAGTGAACAATCGTATGAAATAAATAAACTATTGAATAAACAATGTTTCTCTGTTGCAACAAAGTAAGTTTAAATTTTTTAGCTTTACTATGATTTTAAATATTCTTGTTATTTTTTGTTTTCATTGTAAATGGTGACCCCTAAATTATATTTAACATTAGATGTAGAGAAAATTTTACAACATTTACATATCAAAAATAGATATACAGTTATCGACTAAAAAGAGTTGAAGTTCTTTGAAATTGAAAATCAAATTTAATTTAAATGGGCACAAATAGTTAAATGACTCTTACATGCTTGTTTATATGTGACCTTTAATGTAGTATACCACTAAAAATTACTATAACAGTTACATCTTTTACATTTATAATCGTAGAAGAGCCAAAATTCATTTCGATTATTTATTTTTAGCAAGAAATTTTTTAAATTTTGTTATCAAACTCAATCAAATATCTAAACTTGCCTTGTCTGGTCTCTTTTTGAAGTCCAAGAATACTAAGATAGTGTAAAACAGTTTATACAAAACTTAATTTGTACGATATTCACTAAAAAATGTATTACTACTATCATGGTTTTAATGTAGAGTTAAATATGATTATAATATCAAATCTAGAACATATGCAACTTACTGGATTAGTTCATCCATTTATAGAAGAGTAGTCATGCAGAACATGCAGAACGTTTGCTAATTTGTATTATACTTATATAAGATATCGTAATACAAAATCGCAAAGGATCTCTTTCCTGAATGGGTAGTTAATTTTAGTACATTCGATTTGTATGTAACTATTTGCTTAGTGATCCAAAACTATATTAATAGGTTTGAAATTTGTTTACAGTAGTAATATGGTGATTGATAAGACCACTTTACTTATGTGCTTTAAGGAATTAAACCATTAAACTAAAAGAGAATCCTCTAGAAATACAGCCATGGTTAAACTTTGAGTATTTTTTGTGTATTTTGAGGCTTTTATCTTGGTAAAATTTGATAATAATTGTTACAAACTGGATATAAAAAATTTTTAATATTCAAATAATCAGTTCTTGTACTGTTTAAATAATGACAATATTTCAAGAGAATATTATAAATCATTAAAACCTTTCTCTCGTTAATTTATAAGAATTCACAACTTACTACTATCATTATCAATGTTATTATAACATTTCGATTTGTTGTTTGATAAACGCGAAGTTTCCACAAGGTGTCGACACCGTTTGAGTGTCCTTAACGTACGAGTGAAGGGAGAAACACTTGTATGTAGATGCTGTTCATGTTCATGTATCTAATCTAATTTAATAATGGACACCGTTTTATTTGGTTGGCATGTTTTGATATTTTGTATTACAAATTTTTGCAGGATACTTATCGAGCTGTTTGGATTTAACATCTACAGTACTTTTTAGATCACGTTAAAAACTTTTTATCGATATTTAATAGCGTAAATTACGACTACTAAAAGAATAAATTGGGAAAAGTAATATATATTTTACATTGAAACTTTACGATAATTCTGAAATTTAGTATATATCAAATTTTGTATTTAAGTACGCCAAAGACATCACAAAATAAAACAGTAACTGTAATAAAATAAAGCTACATACAAGGTTTTTAAATTCAATTCTGCATTTCCAATCTAAAAATAGATTGCGAGAGAGAAAAAATAATCTAGGAAATTTGAGAAATTAATATTTTATTCTAATGGCAATATATAAATTTTTTAAATTGTTAATTTGATACTTAATGCTAAGAATTTGATAGAATATTATATTTCGAAGGAAGTAATTTAAATGTGTAATTTAAAAACGGAATTGCTTTTAAAATAGGGGAAGTTTTACGAAAAATTGGTGTAGTATTTTTAAAAAATATAGTAGAAAACGTTTTTTGTTTTATTCGAAGAACGGTAATAAAGTACCTATTTATGTAACTCAATTACAATATCTGGTTATGACAGTTTTAGGTGAGGGTGTCACATTATTTATTTTTACTTCTTTCAAAAACTTTTTTATTTACGTTTATACAAATTAAATTGCGTAATAACCCTTGTTTCAATATTTCAATTCTACTTTTCTGAAATGTTTAATTTTATTTCAGAATAAAACCTGATAATTGCGAATTAACTTGGAGCTATAGAAATTACATAATTACACTAATTTGTAGCATTGCTCACATGCTTTTCTAGAATCAAAAATATGTTTTATATTAATGTTTCATTGTTTACCTTTTACTGGAATGATACTGTATTTTTTTTATTTAAACTTATGAACTTTTATTCTTAACATTTTATTAATGAACAAACAACGTACAATATACAGAAAATTCTGCCAAATGTTCTAAAACATAAACAAACGTAGACAACATTTACTTTAATGGAATGCAAATACATTTTAGTTTTCTTGCGGAAATTATCTAAATTGTATATCGTAAACATTTGTCAAATGGTTTGACTAATATTTAACTTTTATTAAGAATGTATTCCAAAATTTTATATATATATATATATATATATATATATGTATGTATGTATATATAGAAACTGTTACTACGATAGAGGAACGCATGCGGTTTCACTTATTTTTATTTCGAGTGTTGTGTATCGCTTGGATGCCAGGCATCGTTGTCAACAGAAATCATTTAATAATGAAGGTTTCACTTAAATTACATTGTGCTTTTAAATTTGTTTTTTTACGCACGATTTATTTAAAACTACTATTTGACACAGAATTATTTAGCAATTAATGTGATGATTATAGGTTAGAAGTAGATAAAATAGAATTCTTAAAACCTTCAACGTTTGTTGTTTTGTCATTCACTAACCCCGAGTTAATTAAGTCTTTTTTAATAAATTTATAAATAATTTTATTCTGAAAATGGTTTTGATTTCTTCTAGACAGCGAAATCATGTATTTATTGCATGAAAAAAATAATGACGTTTTTGAGAATCATTTTGTTACGGTTTATTTGTAAACAAACTAAAAAAATAAATATATAGCAGTGCTAGAAGGCCTGCAGGCAATATAGTTATCAAATAATAATAATTCACGAGAGCGAGTTAAAGCACGAATACAAATTTGAGGCACAAACGCCCCAAATAGGTTAGCGTATGTGACAGTCGTAACACCGATTAATCCCTGCAAGCAATTCACGTGACAAATATTGTTCAAAATGTATTTAACAACAATTACAGTGAGTACCGGATCTTGGCCGATTATTTAAATAGGCTCAATACGCACAAAATTAATCAGGTACTTGAAATATCTTTCTAGTTCACAAAAGTGTTTATACCTACAGCACCAAAAAAAGGTACGTTGCTAAACTTACGACCATGGTACACGGACGCGACAAAATTTATGAATGACATGCATAAAAGAATTAACTTAGCTGGTATAACTAGGATGTCTTCGGTGTTTGACAGTTAATCGGCAGATGTAACAGCTCTCGTATCCAAATCTAATATTTCACCATCCAATGAAGTTAAAGGAAAAACCAACATAGACTCCGTTGATAACAGTTGCTGGGCTGCTCATAAAGAACCAGATAAACGGTTTATCTTGGGTGGTGTGATACCAGATCCACTTCGATATTTTATAATTTTCCGATTATTATCCTTGCCAGCATAACCATAATTAAATATCCATTGACTGATTAAAACGGAGTACGTCTGGAATGACCAGCAGAATAAGCCAAAGGGGAAAACCCACAAAAGAAAGTCAAAAAAAGGTGCTTGCAATCAATAGAACCCGTAAGAACAAATATTTTATTAAAACCAAAGAAAGTAAAAAAAGGTACTTACACAGGAACCGTAGTCGAAGACTTATTCCCTACTTTGAATGGGATGATTTTACTTCAATCGATATTACAAAGCACATGTCTAATTGTTCCATTTTTAGACAGCATTTTCCATGTACACCTTTTCGCGACAGCCAGTAAATAGGAAATGAGGTGTAACTTTGGCAAATGCCGACAAATCATCGGAAATCCCTAGACGACTTCTTAAACCAAACATTCATATTCAAACGGATGAGTGTAAACACGGCTGCCTATACTGTAGGGAGAAATTGATCTATAAATCAATTATTTGCGAAATACTACCGTCACTATTTGTAAATGATGTCATGCATAGATATAGTATGAACGTAAAATCTGGTGTAGTTTACTCTGAATAACAAGCTATGGGAAAAAAGGGGAGAAAAATTTAGTGAGAAAAGGGACGGAAACAACTTCGTCATTTTGCCATTTTCTGTGGGTCGTCTGTTTTTTTGGGTGTTTGTGTACGTTTTGGTGTAACACGTGTTTCCAGTACAGTTCTCTACTAAAATCGACTATAGACGAAGACATTCATAAGCATCTGATAGCAAGTACTTTGATGAGATATTATGGTATGTTTCACGTAAGGGTGTTAATAATTATCATTTATTTACTTTTCCAATATATTTACATCATAAATTTACCTGTAATTTTTCCGTGGTTCTATTCTTTTGTCTATTTGACAGTGTAAGTTGTCAATCAGTTGCCCATTCAGATCGAATTTCGGATTTTAGTTACAAAATATAACATAAAATCCTGTTTTCTAATTTTAACATATAGACAATCAAAGTAGGGCCTTAAATATATTGCGGTGGTTTATGCATAATTATTTTAAAAAAATTAATTTTAGTCATGAGACATCTTATTTTTTTTATAATCTATCAGAGCCTATGGATTCGTTCGAATAATAAAAGGCTTAATTATGAATACACAAATTTAATGAACAAACAATTCAAAAGAAATATAACAAACTAAATGTAAATTACGCTTTGGGCGCAAAAATAATGATAAAGAAAAAACGCATTTTTTACACGGAGTTTTTTAATTTTACAAATCAAATTTCAAAAAGAACTGATTTTTACTAGTTTATTTTTTGGAGTCTTGTTGACGGTGGAAAATTTGGAGGATGCTGACTTCAGCACATTGATTTAGTTGACTATTTTAATCACTTAGTTTATGTTTCGTGTACACTTAATTGTTCACGTTTTTATTTTACATCGTCTTTACTTTACGTTCGACTTTTAATCACTTTTTTAATTATTATTCCTGACCGGCTTGTTTCATTGTTCAATTCAGACTCTCTGATTTTTTGAACTTTTCCCCACTTTTCTTTGTAAGTGCACGTGTACTTAAAAAATGTTTTTCACCTACTACTGTTTCCACACGATATGTACTGTTCAAAAAATAATGTAGAATAAAACGTTTCATTGTTATTCGCAGAACTTTTTAGCTTACACACGTTGATAATTTTTTTATTACGTCTGTCCGGTGCCTTTAAGTATAGACACTACTCAGCATAAATTATCACGTACCGTCTCGACATTATTTTGTCACACGGAAATGCAATTTATAAACAATCACCTATTTTAAGTTCTTAATAATCTTAATTTATATGCGTACAAACATTTTATTGTAACTAAATGAAATCTTATCTGCACGAATCGTTTAATTAATCTCTTAAATAAATTCATGTCGATTTCTAGAAATCCAAATATATTTTCTAATCTTATTTTACTTTTCAATTTTAATGGAAACCTTATTATGAATTTTACTTATTTTTCAATTCAAACAAACCCATTTTTATTATTTAAAATATACAATTTCCACTGCAATATATACGTAACTACAAAAAGTATCATAGTTTAATATTTTGTTGAGCACGTTTGACTCGTTAATTTTTTACAAACCTTCATAATAAACAGCATTAGAGTGTTTTTATATCTTATCTCATGTATACAAGAAAATGTTTCAGGGTCAATGGTAGGTTTTCCAACCCCGTTTTCATTATTGGCAAAAAACCTTTGAGTGAGAGAACCTTTCGCTAAGTTCGTAAATTTTAAACTAATGAAATAATTGTTTGAGCTCGGTCGCTTTAGCCCCCACAAACATATTTCAATTTTTTTGCGTTTGCACACGTACGAAAATAGTTATCAGAGGCCAGCACAACTTTAGTTCAAAGCAGGCACACAAATGTGGGGGGAGGGGGCTAAGGTAATCTCAGTCCTCCCACAAAAAAATTTTTCATGTTTGCACACGAAAGAGAATAGCTAGCACAAATTTGCTCAACGGTTTAATAACGGAGTTATTAAGGTTTGAAACCTGAGAGGAGGATAAGGTGACCTCAGCCCTTCCCCTCCTGACAAAAATATTGAATATTTCCACACGAAAAAGAATACCTAGCACAGGCTAGGACAACTTTGCTCAACGCTACCATACCTTTAATAACGGAGTTATTGAGGTTTGAAATCTGGGTGGAGGCTAAGGCGACGTTAGCACCCCTCCCCTAAACAAAATATTGAACTTTTTATGTTTGCACCCGAAAAGGAACAGCTAACACAAGTTGGCACGTTACCACAACTCAAATAAGCGAGATAAATTCGTTATTTTTTTGTGGGCAGCTGAGGTCGCCTCCTAACCCCACTCCCCCACATTTGTGTACCTCAGTAACTCTGTTATTAAAACCTTGGAAGAAGTTGTACTAGTCTGTGCTAACTGTCTTTTCGTGTGCAAACGTCAAAATTCGAAATTTGTTTCTGGGTGCGGGGAGGGGGGAGGGAGGGGAGTACTAAGGCGACCGAGGCTTTTGTTTGTGTGTTTTGAATTGTGTTTGGGAGTCTTTTCGATTCTGTTTAGGAATTACCAATTTTAAACTGCATTATCCATTAACTACATGTTATATTCGTAGTATTTCAGTAAAGATATAAGATGTTTGTTTGTAATAGTTGTAATATTCTTTTATCACGAACCATCAATAAAGCATATATCATTACAACTATATGCGGAAGTAAACAAACACTTTATTATACTATAAACATAAAAGTATTGTATACGTCCTAAATATTTATCAACATAATCATTGACAGTAAACACATTGTTTGTTGCTGTCGTAATTTTCAAAGTAATGTCGCTGATTATTTATTGAAAATAATATATTGAGACACATTTTTAACGATAGTGATAAAATTTTCACCACGTCAGCAAAGTGTCTTTATTGAACTGGCGCGCTCATAACTCATTCGATAATCACTTTAGTGCATTTATAATTATTTCACATCCTTGTTCACGTTGGTTATAGTATTAAATTGCGAACTAAAACGTTTCATTATTTAAATGATAGTCTGGCATATGAGAATAAATTAGAAAAGAAAAGAATTAACTTGCAATATAATTATTTTATTGTAGCATTTTTAGAGAATATGTATTTGTTGAGAAATAATTACGTATTATTACTAACTACGTTAGTAATTTTTTGATATAATCCAATTCTGCAAAAATTAACGATACTTACTAAACAGTAATAACTTTACAAAATTTTAAATAGAATTTTTGGCAATAAATATTAAACATTAGGCGAAGTTTCGGTACTATTATGAACCTTGGCAATTAAAACTTTAACGAAGTCGAGAACAATGTTTAACTTGTTTTATTTATTTATTCATTATACCACGCTTTTATTTTTTTTTAAGTTTAACATACGCTACTAATTACAAAAGGAAAAAAGCAGAGAATCTTACTTTTCATGCTATTAATCTTATTTTAATACTTATAATACTTTTAAAATTAAAAAATATATATTTGAAAGTTATATATTTCATGTTAATTAGGAACATAACCTCCTTCAGTCGATGACATACGGGGTGGGCCAACGCCGACGAAACAGAGAAAATTGCAGTCACATCAAATTTTTTAAGTGGCAACCCATTGTTTTTTTGGCCAAAATCGGATAGACGACAATAAATGCTTTTAAAAAAATCCCACATGTTGCTAGTTACCTTTGGCCGTTTGGCTAGAACAACCGTACAAAACCCTTAGAGGGTCTTCATTTGATTTCGCGGATATTGTCATTTAAAAAAAACAAAAGATATCGCAGTAACAGTTTCATAATGCAATTGAAAAAATTATAACAAATTCTCGAAATTCATGCAGTGATACAAATTTTTTTCAAGTCGTCGTCTTACATTTGCAGAATTTCTGGAGTAATCTGAAGACATTCAGCGGTAATCCCTTGTCTTAAATTTTCTAAAGACGTCGGCCCAGTTGAATAAACTCTACTCTTCAAATACCCCCACAAGAAAAAATTCAATGGGGTTCAAGTCTAGAGATTGAGGTGGCTATTCAATACTACCTCTCCGACCAATCTATCTGTTGGGAAATGTTTCATTTAAGAACTCTCTTACTGGCATTGCAAAATATGGTGGAGCCCCGTCTTGCTGGAAAATAAGCTCGATTTCTAAATATCTTGCATCATTTTCGACAATATCTGTCAACATTGGGTTGATAACATTCTCTAACATTTCCAAGTAAATTTCACCATTCAGATTTTCAGGTATAAGAATAGGTCCTACTAGCCGGTCTCCGAAAATACCCGCCCAGACGTTTAGCTTTTGTGGATACTGGGAATGAACGTGTCCGACCAGTATCGACAGTTATGACGATTTACTATCCCGTTAAAAAAAACGTACTTTCATCGGAAAAACAAATATTGAAAGTAAAGTTCAGGTTGTCAACTGCTCGTTGACACACAATTTCACAAAACTGTTGACCACGGTCAAAATCGTCCTCGTTGAGTTTGTGTACTAAATTTATTTTATAATGATGAAATTTATGAGCTTTTAGAATGCGTAGAATACTTGTTCGGCTAACTCCACAAATTGCCTCCAATTTTCTTGTACTCAATGTTGGATCTAGAGCAACTTGACTCAACACGGCTACTTCGATCTCTTCATTTTGCACCGCGTGTGCAACATTTGTATGTTTCTTATTTTCAAACATTTCCTGTCTCTCAAAATTTCCGCACTAATTCTATAACGTATTTTTGATTAAGATATTTATCTGGACGACGTTGGTTAAAGATTATTGCTACACAGTCATCATTTTTAAAGAATAATTCAATAATTTCAACTTTTTCGTGAGTGGTGTAACCCATTTTTGAATTAGAGAGATCAAAAAGTGAACAAACTCTAGAATTAGACGTTTACTAGTTTTAAAGGCTTCTTGATCATTAGTCTGGTATTATTTTTTTAATCACAACATCCACAAAATCACCGCATGTCCTAATTTGTTCAAAAACAGGATGCGATGTAAAGAGTAGAGTTTATTTAACTAAACCTACTTCTTTGGAAAATTTAAGACAAGGGATCACCGAGAAATGCCTCCCGAAATTCTGCAGAACGTAAGACGTCGTTTAGAAGAAAATTTCTACTACTGCATGGAAGTTGGAGGAGCTAATTTCGAGCATTTTTTCAATTGCATTATTAAATTGTTACTGCAATATCTTTTTTAAATGACAATATCCGCGAAATCATATAACGGCCCTCTAAGGGTTTTTTACGGTTGTTCTAGCCGAACGTCCAAAGGAAACTAGCAACATGTGGGATTTTTGAAAAGCATTTTTGTCGTCTATCTGATTTTGCACAAAACACTGTGGGTTCCCATTTAAAAGTGTGATGTGACGTCATTTCCGTTAAAACCAGATGTAACACTGGAATACTGAAAAGATGTCCTTCTCAGAAATAAAATTGACGGGTCTGAGTTTTTTTTTTAAATTATCGATGTGGCTGCAATTGGTTTTGTTTCGTCGGCGTTGGCCCACCCTGTATATGAAATATTGAGTTTGAAAAAAAATATTCTGGAACTTCTTGCAATTTGCATAAAAACATTTTCGTATAGCATACAAGTCGCTGCTAGTTTTTTAATTTTGACATATATGGTAACAATTTTCATAAAATATTTCTCTTTTCGTCACTTGTCAGTTGGCTTGGATTTTCCTTTTGATAGTGGAATGATAGCGTTAACGATGGTATCACTAGTCACATTCTGAATACGGAATATGTTTAACTCCGGTTTTTGATCTTTTTTAATAATTAGAAAAAATCTTGAATGTATCACATTCGCTTAAACAAACATGCGTTTCAGACTGGTTAAATAAATAACTATTTTAATTGAAATCTACATTAAAAAGTAATTCATTCAAATATTGTTAAGATAGCAACTGTACGTGTAAGATTTTGCTTCTTTTAATTTCCGTTTAAGTTGTTTTTGCTACTGTCTTTTGAATATTCATAACTTAATGTAACGAAATTACATTGTAATGAGTACATTTACTCGTAACTTGAAGACAACTTGTACTTCTTTGAATAATGTAGTTACATCTTTGTGTGTACTGATGCTCGTTTGAATTAGGTATTTAATACGTTACAGTTGGAATTTTTGATAAATAAAAGGTTCTTAATATACCGAGTATTTTATAATATAATGGAAAAATAGGTTGACATATTTCATTAAGTTTAATAGTATTAGTAGGAAGAATTAGGGATGAAAAGAACAACAACAAAAAGGGAAAGCAATTCTTATCAAGCATCTACTGTATCTACACTGATTAAACAGGGTGTTAGTAAACAGTTTGTACACATATAAGTAGGAATTATTGAAAAAATGGCACATTTACAACACATTAGGATATGTTCATTTTGTATGTTTTGATTCTTGATAGGTTTTTTTTCTTGGCGAAAAATACTCGAATTAATTGTTTCGGAAAAAAATTTAAATGGAGAATTTGAATTGTTAATACCGGGTATTTTTATATCGACGTTCGATTGAGTTAAATAATTATACACCAACAAAACACAATATTCTCATGGGCAAAATTATCAAATATTATAATCCACTTAAGATGGGGATCTGCGACTGTTTCCAAACCGAAGATTTTAACATTCTTCTTTTTCCCGATGAATTAGAGTAAGTACGTGACACTAATTGTTTTAATAATATCTTCATCAATATTAATTATACAAAAGTGATGAGAAAAAAGTTGTTGGAAATTTTATTGTCTATAACTTTTGTTTGGCTTATTTTTTTCTAAAACGTAATTTTCATTTTTTTTTTCATTTTCAACCCATGTTAAAGAGGACATCCGCGCGTGGTATCTCGTTTTGTTCTGACGTAGAAATGATAGTAGGTAGTAGGAGCGTTCGTATTAATTGCTTACCAGTTATGAAATTTATTATTCGATTTTAAAATTGCTTCGTGGTGCACTTTTTTGTTTCTTAAAGGTTGATTTTTTCGTACAACGAATCGATTTTTTCTTACTTTTTATATGAAAATTATTAAGTTGCGACGCTTATTTTATTTTTCGAGCATAAATGTTTCATTTCACCGCACACGTTCGATACTCTTTTACACGTTTGTTATTAATTAGATTGACGTGGAGTTCTGCGCAAAACGCTTGTTTTTTCTATGATAGTACATAAGAATTATTCCATAACTTTGCCCATGAGTATAGGTATAACAGAGACAAATGAGGCAAAAACCTATTAAGGCCTTTACACTCAAGTGTTGGAGTAATTATTTTACGATGACGAACTTTTAATCACGGATTAGCTTAATGTTAATTTTAATATGAAACTGTTTGTTTGTTTTGTTGTTGTTCCAAAAAAGGAATTAGGAACCCGACGTTGTTAATTTAGTACCTAAACAAAAGCATTAGGTAGACAAACTAAAGCGTGAATGAAGCTTTCAGGAGTACGGTTTCAGATTCTTTGTTTGACGTAATCATCTAAATAATATAATATAATTAATAATAAGCTTAATGTACATTGCTGCTACAATGCTGAAAAAACTTTCGTCTTAATTAACATTGATTGCATTTAAACGTTAAAAGTTATTAAATGACAATTAGAAAAATTTACCTAGTGCGCGAAATTGAACTTTAGTGGCACTCAATCAGTTTCAGGCACGAGTGCATACAACATTTTTTCTACAGCCGAAAAAGTGAGAATTATAATTTAAAAAATGCAAGGAAATTTTTACTTTAACGCAAAGTATTTATATCACTAGGCCAAAAACTGAGCTTTTGCGTTTAAAAGGTCTATAAAATATTTCAAAATAAGATATAAAAGAGTACAATATTTAGTAACTTTTTTGCTGGCCGAGGCTAAGAAAAGGGGTGTTTCTGGCAGTTACTAACGTTAGTAACTTTTTTGCCGGTCGAGGCCAAGAAAGGGGTACCTTTTCGGTTTTCCGTCCATAATCACTGATTTTCCATCACTCGAAAGCGGCCAGAAACACCCCTTTTCTTTCTCCTCGGACAGCAAAAAAGTTACTAAATGTTGGCAATATCACATTATACCCATGATATTGAAATCAGTACAATTATGATGCTGGAATACGTAAATAATACGTTACATCTTATTTTGAAGGATTTTATAGGCTAACGCCTTGGCCTTCAAACCATCCTCGCACCCCCAAAAGGTCAATTTCTGGCCTAGTGATACAAATAATTATTTGCTCGTTTTTTTTAAATGAAGAATTAGTAATAGTAAAATAATTTTCGTATACAACGGTTTTGAATATTGTGTTGTTTTTCTAGCTAATTAAATTATAGTAACTTACAATTATTGAAAGACAACCGAGTTGCGCCGATCTTTCTTGGTATTTATTTAAGTAAGTAAGTAAGAATAATACGCTCTTATATTATTTCATTTTTCCCAACGACTTAGGTTTATTGTTAAACTGTCTTGGCAATACTTCCCAAATTAGTTCAATAATAGGTTACATTATAATAAATTTTTAGAAAACAGTGACTCAAATGTTTTTTTTGTCTACGTATGGTTTTTTTTCACTTTTCTATGAAAAGTTCCACACTTTCTATACGTTCTTACATGTTTATTAGTATCGAATGTGGATTCTGCGCGAAAACGTTTGTTTTTTTGTTTTGCTGGTATTTACTCTAAATTTCTGTAAAAATAATATCAAAGATTGAATGTGTAGTTGTAATAGTTAGGCTAGATGCGCTCGGCAGCTTGAATTATTAACAGTATGATTATAAAATGGAAACAACTTATGTTTTCGTAACATTTGAAATACGTAAACCAAGGTTCAAAAATTGCGTAATTGAAAAACGTTTTTACTTCACATCGAAGGGATGCCACGATTTCGAAAGCTAATACTGGACACCTCAATTTTGTTGTGCTTCTCGACTTAGATTACAGTTTTTAGTCGATTGTAAGTGTTGATAAAATTTTTGTGAAACAATGGTGTTTTAGTTAGCACATAAAAGACTTGTTATTGAATCTTACTTCCGTAACGCTGTTATCAATAACGGCGAGAGGGCATACAACGCTGTTGCTTGTTTGGCCGAGTTTCGGGAAAGATTTAGATGTATCGTATATGCAACCAACAATACGCATCTTGTTATCAAAGACATGCGAATTTGCGAATGTCAACATCATAGCCACACCTTATCTAAAAACTTTATGATCGCTCGGTATATGTTATTGTTTCACAATTCATTAGGTACCGTAAGTGTTCAGAGAAATTGAAAAAGAACAACAAAAAATTATATTGTCGTTAACTTTACTCTATTTACGGTGTTTGGCGAAAGCTCAAATAAAAAAATTACGTAGAGCGCGTGGCATTCAGTAATGAAGTTGGTACTGACGCGGTGGGGAGTTAACAAAAATAAACGAAGGCTAGATATTCGATACTAGCACGAGTTGTATAATTGCAAAGAATTTCGTTACATGTAGTAACATTTTTGTTGTATACAATTTTTCTTTAAAAAAATTGGTTTAAATTTTATAATGCACAAACATTATTTTAAAACATTTTTTTCGAATTTAAAAATTGTCAAAATAATGGTACTCTCTTAACTTTTCAAATGTTTGTTCAAAATATTAAATCTATCTTTTGTGATTGATTAAATGGTAACTTGTCATAATAAGCAAGCGAAAATGATCAATAAGTTAGCTCAAGCATGAGAAGTATTGTAATATTATAATTTTACTTGGTTTATTCAGCTCTTTTCTATATACAGAGTGATTCATAACTATTGGGACATAAGCTAAGGGCAGGTTATTTTGACCAAAATATGACCATAAAATACAATATGCCTTAATAAAATATTGCTGGGGAAAAAGATACAAGGCGTTACATAAAAAAATTTTTTCTTCATTTTTTGTTAATAATTTCTCTCTGTAAATTTATCAATTCTTATCAAAATCTACAGAAAAGCATAATTATTTGACAGTCCAATACGTACCCTTAATAAATGAAGTCATATTTGAAATCCCCTTCTGACACTACGAATTGTTCTACTTCGTTTTTCTCGGAAACAGATGAAATTATTGTATTTAAACAGGAGTACCAATATTGTGTAAAAATGATCATCATATTCTCTAATCAAAATCACTAAGAAGTTTTCTCAAAAAAAGTTACCGGTCGATTTCATCATCAGGAATCATTTACGTGGCGCCCCCTACAACAAATTGTAAAATAGTACATAAAATAATATTCTTGGTTTAAAGTTATGCCTGTCTGGCAATTTTATGCATTTTACGGCATGAGATATTATTGTCGATAGTTTGGTGCAAATGCGGTTATCAAATTTTGATTTGTGGGTTTCGTGTTTTCTCGTTCAATGTTTGTAAGGTAATTGTTTGTATTCCTTATAGATGTCGTTTTATTTATGAAAAAAAAGCAGTGGCGTGCCGATTAGATTTTTCTTTATTTAAATGTTATTCCACATTTGAATTTCAATTGGACATATTCTTCTTTGGGACGCTTATGTCTGTTTTTGAATTTTGCGGGTTCCCGGACGTTACACGTTCTTGATAACGAACGTTGATAATTTAACTTACTTTTCCGGTGAGATGTAAGAAGGTTAAACATCGTGAACATAATTAAACTCAGTGTTCATCTCTTAAATTATATTTTGCGACATAGTCGGATAAATCTGGGAAGAACATTTTGCCATTAGAAATAATTGCTGAGTAGTATTTTGGATGTGGAACGATCCTTTTAAAGCAATTAAATTTTACCACGTGTGTGTGGAATTCAGACGAGTCGATGCTGTTCACGAACTGTCTCAACTTTCTTTTACAAAAAAAAAAATAACCTCCTGCCATCTGAGGTACGTGTAGTAACCGGTACAATGTTTGCAATAAACATATCTATTTTAGGTTGTATTTGTGGGCTTTATTTTTTTGATTAAGCAAATATCCATACAAAAATAAAGGAAGTTCAGTACAAAATTACAATTTTAACCATTCTGGCAACTACGTGGAATCAAAGACAATCCCAAAGGAACGTCGACAAACTGGTTCTCCTTTTTATGTACAGCGTCCTGGTTATGAAACAGTCGGTTAGTTTATTTATTTTTTTGTGGCTAATACGGTATTGTCGGATTAATTATGTAGTTCTAGAAATAAGAAACGATTTATTTAGGTCTAATATTAGATTAAATTTTATTTACGCATTATCGATATTACTAACAATACTAACGACTATTTTAATTTTAATTCATTACTGCTTTTGGATTTTTTTTTGTTGTTTGGAGATATTTTACATTATTATATCCATTATTTTGGGGATCAGTGATTTTTCTGTTTTTTTTGTAACGCCTACAGATAGGGGTTATCTGGAACAAACCACCGATACTGGGTAAAACCCCTGGCGCCCTCCAATAATATTTTTGTTTGTTTGACGGACAACGTTCAAACCCGCCCCCACTCTCCTTCAGAGCTTAGGTATCGGGAGTAGCATAAAGAGGCAAAATTAGATTTACGTCATAAATTTATAAATTACATAGATTAACGTTATAAGGAATATTGGGTCCTATGGTCATATTTTAGCCTAAATTGTTATGAATCACCCTGTATAGCGCTGTACATAATAAAAATTTTAATGTGTATTAATGGTTTCTGTCAATTGTAATGGTTTTACATATTATTTCTGGTTGTCGTGGTTCAGAAAACTTTCTGGTGCAACTTTTGCAATAGGTATTTAGCAATTTTCAAACGTTTGTTTGTGGTGGTAATTAAACAACATAATAGAATATCATTTTAATTATTTATTTGTGTTGTGTAAACTATGTGCAGATAAACGATTGTGTTTTTATTAAACGTCTAATAGGTGGTGTAGGAGACCTTTTTGGTAATACTTAAAGTAAAATCTAATTTTGTTTTGAAAGATTTAATCAACATTAAAATTACATACAGCATTCATAACATTAAAAACCAATAAGAATGCAGCATTATTTTTAGTATTCATGTATTTATGCCTCAGTAACCATGGTGAACGATTATACAAATCTTTGTATAATCTCTGTAATACCACCATATGCATACTAACGACTAACTAACGTTAGTACCTATGTATTTGTGGTAATAGAGACCTTCGTATATTCACTCGCATGCAACTTAACTTTTTCGGTTATTTCCGCATAACTTTGGATTTCGATAGTGAAAAAACAAAGAGTTTATCTCGCCAGCACTGAAGTAAACAATGTAAACACGAAGCAAGAAATAAATATTTTTGTGTATTTGTGTCAATCGTATGTATTTCGTTTTTGGGTCAGTTGCCTTCTACGGGATAATCTCAGTAAAAGACTATTTTTCATAACCATCAGGTAGATGATTTTTCAGAAAGTAATTCATTGTTTTTTATTATGTCTGCCCCAACTGATTTATAAAAAATCCAAATACTTTTACGAGACTCTCAATGTAGGTAAAATACTTTTCAGATAGTAACATAAGCAATTTTTATTTGTCTGTCTATCTCTATGTTCATTTGTCGGGGCTGATGTATGAAGAACGTGGATAGATTTTACCAAAACTTTCATCGACAGGTAGAGGACTTTTCAGAGAACAATCTGAGACATTACTTTATTTCTTGTCTGTTCGTTGTTCGGGCTAACATCGAAAATGACCGAATTGATTTACAGGGAAATTTCAATGGCTGATAGAAGACTTTTCAAACATAAGTTAAGGTATTTTTAGAGTTTCTGGAAGAAATTGTAAAAAAAATTGGAATAACGTTTTTATGTACATATATTATGAATGTTTGAGGCAAAACCCAAGGGCTAGTTATAAATAAAATTAAGTATCTTTTAGAAAATATTTATTACAGATCGTCTGTTGTTTAATTCTAAACATTTTATGGTAATAAATTTGGAAAGAGTAGACTGGAAAATTATAAGGTTTAAAGCTTACTTAACTTATTGTATTCAATACTGGCAAAATGAGCTTAAATCTAGAAAGGGACTCAGCTTATAATATCGCTTTTCTTTTAATTACAAGATTGAGTTTGTAACTAAAATTCTATGTATAATCGGATTTGGGTATGCGTACTTAGAAGTATGTTCTGAGCTTAGTTATTGTGATACTTCGTATTCCGAATAATTAGAAAGTAATTACATTGTAAGAAATATTTTCAAATAATATCATTTAATTGGTTAAAACAAAATAACTTGAAAGCTACTTATCTTAAATTATATTACATTGAAAATAACCTTATTTGTTGGAATTAATCAAATTGAAGAATATTCCCGAAGTTTTCTTTTGATCCCAATAAAAGCTGATTCAATTTGGAGAAATGTTCTCAAGATCTTTATATTAGCAAACCTTACATTTATAAAAAAAGATAATTTATTACGCTTATACTTTTTTAATTTTAATCATGAAAGAAAAATACATAGGTACACTGAAAAGATGTTGGTTCGTTTTTATTTATACCTTAGGTTAATAATTGTGTATCAAGGCTGTAAAGTAGTTTTCTTTCGGCCGTTTTGATTGTTGATGACCGAGGCGTTGCCGAAGCTAATATATTAGAAAATTTATGTTGGCAACATTTATTGCTAAGAATGTCAATATCAACCTGTCAGTTTTCAAAAATAGTACGAATCGCTATTGTGATTTTTTAAAGAAGCAGCCGTTTAATTTTTTTTGACAGTTGAGTACAAAAAAGTGCTACTTTACGGCCGCAAATAAATACATAAATTGTCTCTTTTTAAGATGAGCGCCTAAAAAATAAAGTTATTTAAAGCATATTAACTCTGCATATTCCAGATATCGTTCATTGAGATATTTCATCCTCTATTTACTTTTTGGGTTTATTTTCTTGTTTTGGTCACTTTAGCAATAAAAAAGTAAAGTTTTTAAATCTAGAGAATTTTGCCGTAGTTGTTGATATTTATAAAGTACTTGTTTACTTAGGTTAAAGAAAGCTATTTTTATTTATTTTTTGACCTACGTACATAGTTGACCAACATCAATTCACTAAATTTTACTAGTTTATTCGCGTTCGTGAACGAACCCTCAAACGACGTTATTTCGGTACTAGCATAAGCCTGCTATACGCAAAATAGAATAATATATTTTGAACCCATGAAACAATACGAAATATTAACCGAGATGCATGCAGATTTGTATAGAAATTTCTTAGGTTAAAATCTCTCTATTATATTAATCTAGATATATTAAACCATGTGCATTTAATAATAAAATCAACTATGAAAACATTAAACTAAGTTCAGGTTTTGTCAGAGTTCTTGTTGTTTTAAATTTTGCGAAACATGATAATTAAATTTATTAAAATAGTTGTGAAAATTTTAAGACACTTGCTTGCTAAACGCTGAACTTAAAATTGCAAAAGGCCACATGTTACAGCTACCGTAATCAGTACAGATAAAGGACCAACCGACGTCGAAAACAACCTACCTAACGCAAAGGGACGCGCAATTAAGGAATGGTGGTTTTGTAGGGTTGGGAAGCGGCTTTTCCAAAGAATTGGTGTTACTTCGAGTTCCGGATGTGAAAAACTCTCGACAGTAATTCGTACTTGCAATTTTAAGTTTTACA